>JAAEAF010001924.1:0-149662 GCA_011037195.1 Triatoma infestans | reverse complement strand
TATTAGGAAATATTGCAATCGGATCACATTTTGACTGACTCTTACTTCTTAGTATTAGAAAATATTGCAATCGGATCACATTTTGACTGACTCTTACTCCTTAGTATTAGGAAATATTGCAATCGGACCACATTTTGACTGACTCTGACTCCTTAGTATTAGGAAATATTGCAATCGGATCACACTTGACTGACTCTGACTCCTTAGTATTAGGAAATATTGCAATCGGATCACACTTGACTGACTCTGACTCCTTAGTATTAGGAAATATTGCAATCGGATCACACTTGACTGACTCTGACTCCTTAGTATTAGGAAATATTGCAATCGGATACTAGTTTTTGACTGACTCCCTCTGACTCCTTATGTATTAGGAAAATATTGCAATCCGGTCACACTTGACGACTCTTACTTCTTGAGTATTATGAAAATCATTGCCAATCGGATCACCATTTTGACTGACTCTGAGCCTAGTATTTAGGAAAATTGCGCTATTGTCGATCACATTTTGACGAACTCTTACTCCTTAGTATTAGGTAAATATTGCAATCGGATCACAACTACGGTAACCTGACTCCTTAGTTTAGGGAAAATATTGCAATTGCGGATCACGTTTTTGACTGACCTCGACTCCTTGGTATTAGACAATATGTCAATCGGATCACTATTTTGACTGACTCTGATCTGTCGTATTAGGAAATATTGCAATCGGATCACATTTTCGAAATTGAGTTTTCAGCGAAAATATTGTTTTGAGGTCCCTTGAATAAAATAAAATGGCTTTTAGCGAATGGGTCTCTCTCTCTCTCTCTCTCTCTATATATATATATATATATGCGTGTGTGGGGGGGTTGTGAACCATATTTTAAAAACGAAAAACCGCAGGAAGCTCGAATTTGTTATTTCGTTTAGCTACTACCACCACAGGTTTCAGGCAAAATCCTTCAACTGGAAATGCCACTTTACTGAATGTTTAAGTTGTTCTCGAAAATGGGTCCAGCAGGTCCAGCGATTTTCTTTTTAAAATATTTATATTTGTATTTTACACATATTTATTTATATTTCCATCTATTATATATTTATTTATTTACTTGATTGATTATTCCTTTGGTTGTTAAACAGTGGCTGCCTGTTATAGCGTTCGTTTTATACTACTTTGTTTTTGATTATATATTGTTGACTTTATTGTTATATAGCTTTTTAGTGTTTAGATAAAAAATTTTATGACTCAGAACTAAAGGTAATGGAAGAAGCATCAAGGAAGCATCAGTTAGATTCGATAGAGATAGGACAGACGGTCCAGATTGGATAGGCGGTGTTAAGAACAGGCGGTCCAGTCCAGCCCGCCATAGTTACTTCAGTGATGAGTGTTAGTAAGACCGATGGTGGCGACGATACAAAGCATGTTACTGTCTAGTGGGAATATGATCAAGGCACCGTACTTGGTAAAACAGTACCTATCAATGATATATTTCCGCGCGCACCGGATATTCTTGAAAGGAAGTCGAATGATGAGAGCGAGGGACCGAACATGAATACTAATTTTGAGAACAATGACGTCGAAACTGACAACCCGATGGAAGGACATGAGCCAGTGTACAGTATGTTGCAGCAAACGGTACACAATATTTGTAGTAGGCCTTGTCAGATATGTGGCCTGACGTTTAAGAATGAACTTGGTTTGAAGACTCATATCTCGAAAAAGCATCCCAAAGAAGCGAACGAAATGAATTTAGATGGTATACTGAAGAGGAAAACGTCCTCGGAAAAGAAAGAACAATCGCTTAACAAAAGTATTAAAGCAGAAGTGGGTCAATGGGCAGCGAAGTTTAAAAGTATTTTGAAGATTGGCTCCCAGTTTAGTCCAAATAATTTTGACGGAGTTATGTCCGAGTTCCTTAAGTTTGTATGTGAAGCGAATAGTAATCTGCCAGGTCCTAAGCCGTGCGCTACTGCAAGATGCGGAAAAATAAGAAAGAAAATATGCCAAGTAAAGGAACTCGTTTAGCAAGCAATCCCCAAAGAGCAAATAAGGCTGCTAGGAGCCGGCGGCGTGAACAATATGATTATGCGGTAGCTCAATTTAATTATTACAATCGTCGGAAAAAAGTGGTGCAAAATGTATCCATCTGCATCCATATCATTAAAATGTCATGGATGCAGATGCTCCAAAGCAATGCTGCCCTATTAATATTACAAAATTGAAACTCACTTCAAGAAACCTTTCAAAATGCAAACGATAGAGTTCGAGAAGCGTATGAAACTGCCCCAACATTCTCTGAGTGCACAAGTATACAGCTTCAGTCGGTTCATAAAGCCATTAAATCGACTTCCTTGGATACATCCCCGGGCCTGACGGAGTGTTACTCCGTACAGTGAAATCGCTGGATGTAGCGCATATTATTAAGACTATCGCTGAAATTATGTTGCTAAAATCCGTTGTCCCCTACCCTCTTCTCCAAGGACGCACTATTCTTGTATACATGGGAAAAGGCGAGGCCAGCCACATCTCCTCTTGGTGCGCCATAACAGTGTATTTATTAATTATACGCGTATAATAGAGAAAGTATACGATACAGAATTGCGACGCCAATTGAATTGCCACCCATGTCAGAGAGAGGGTTCATAAAGGGTCTCCCAGGATGTCACGTTAATGCTAGGATTATTATTTTTTTTAATTTTTTTATTTTATATATTTATTTATTTGCATCTGTACAATATATACATTGATATTATACAAATTGTGACACTGAACTGGGATCAGCGCCACAACTAGGACAGCGTGATAGAAGAAACCAGCCAGCGCTGGAACTTCCTAGGACTTATTATTGGCAGGTTGGGAGAGAAGGAGATCACGAGGCCAACGACGCTTTAATCGCCGTGGAATATTTTCAGGATGGGACGGTGTGGATAATGATTGGGCGACAGGATTTGGGTGGACTTGTAGGTTTTTGTGGAATTTCTGGAAACTTTTTTAATTTGTATAGTAGTCCTGGGTGCCAAACTCTGTCGAAAGCCTGAGCCACGTCCAGGAAGACACCCAGGCAATATTTTTTGTTCTCCAGAGCAGACGAAATAATATCAACTACTCTGAGGGATTGTTGGATTGTGGAATGACGAGTGCGGAAACCAAATTGATGGGAAGGGATGATATTCTGGGATACTAGGATGGGAATTAGCCGTTTAAGGAGTATTTTTTCTAGGACTTTGGATAACATGGGAAGAAGGCTAATAGGTCTGTAAGAAGATAACTCGCTGGGAGGTTTAAAGGGGTGGGGAATAAGGATAATTAAGGAATATTTCCATTGGATGGGAAAGTGAGCGGTACGAAGTATAGAATTGAAAATTGTCGTAAGGAAAATAATGGCCTTCCTAGGAAGATGGCGGAGTATGTTGGATGTGATAAAATCGTGTCCAGGTGCTTTTTTTCGAGGAAGATGTTCAGTAAGAGATTTTACCTCTGATGGAAATATAGGTTTAGAAGGAAGGTGGAGAGGAAGTAGAATGTCTAGGTTTTCAAGAACATGTTTACTGTGGGTAGGATCTAGTATCTCTATGTGGAGTGAAGGTATGTTCTAAATAACTAGAAAAGATGTTAGCTCTTTCTTCGTCGCTCCTGGCCCAGGAGCCATTGGGAGTGCAGTTGTGTGATATTTTAATATTTTTTTAGTTGCAGTCCATTGATATTATGAGGCAGACTAGGTTTAGGTGAAGGATGATTTTTATGACGATAGGAGCAGGATTGTTGGGCTTCGTGTTGAATGGAGTTAGTGAAGAGTTGAACAGCTTGCTCAACTTCATTGGCGGTTTTGAGGGAGATGTTCAGGTTTATTGAATTTCTAACTTACGTTGGAAGAGATCTCAGTTGATCAGGCCTTCAATCAGAGATGGTTTAGGAGGTTTAGGGATGGGAATTATGCTAAGGTTAAGGAGTACAGGAGAATGGTCAGAGGATAAATCATTCAAGGTTTGTGTGGTTGAAAAAATGACTCCTACACCAGCAGCAACAAAGAAGTCTACTAAATCTGGGATGCGGGTGGGATCAGAAGGCCAATATGTAGGGTAATCAGGGGACATAAAGGAATAATTATAGGATGATATTGTTAAGGAGACGCCCACGGGAGTTAGCGACCCTGCTGCCCCAGTGCGGGTGCTTAGCGTTCTAATCTCCGCCGGCAATAAAGCGGGGACCGAGGGATTGAACAAGGATGTGAACTGAGGGTAATATGTGGTGGTGGAAGAAGAACAGTACACTGCTTCCAAAGTTATAGGAAAAGGAAATAGTGATAGAGATATTGCTGTGACTTGAAAGGAATCTGTTGCTATGAGGGTATGCCCGTGGTGAGACAAGGAGTTGGAGGCTAGGATTGCAGAGCCACCTTGAGCTCTTTGTCCAGTATGGTTAGTTTTGTATGTCTTGTAGCCGGGCATGTAGAAGTAGTGATTGTCAGTCAAATGGGTTTCTGTAATTAGTGCTATGTCAATATTTCTGTCATTCAGTAATACTTGTAATTCTTGTTTGTGAGTTAGTACTCCGTTTGCGTTCCAGAGCAGTATTGTGAGGGGTTTATGAGAAGGATTGTTCATGAGGTGAGTTTAGGAAGGAGCTCTGTTACGAGAGTAGTGAGGAGGGAAATTAGAGGAGAAATTAATGACTTGAAGTCATTAAGGAAGGACGTAAAGTGGGAGGTGAAGTCAAGGACGGAGTTAGCCGTAGAATATGTAGGAATAGGATAACGATTGATTGGGGTAGGAGTAATCTGTACTGGGATTGGAGTTGGCTTAATAGAGGGAGGAACATATGTGGTCGATTGAGGGAACTTTTTAATTGTGGCACTGGCAATATGAGCATAGCTGGCTTTTTCTCTTCTTTCCAATGTGATATAGGTGTAACTGGAGGAGGCTGGGTGACTGAAACAGAGACCTTTTCTTCCTTCTGGACAGTAGGCATGAATTTAGAAACTAGTTTCATTTCTCTTTGTTTCTGAAGTTCTTTATGAGTTGCACAACCCTTATAGGTGACTCGATGAGCACCGCCACATAGAGCGCAGGTATCTGGTAAGTTCAATGGTTTCATGCAATCAGATGATTGGTGTGCTCCAGCACAGCGGGCACACTTGGGGGGATGATTGCAGTAGGTTCTGGTGTGTCCTAAGGCTAGGATTATTAACGCTGTCCCAAATGATGCAAAGGAGAAGAAAGGGAACAGTGTGGTCGCGTTTTTGGACGTAACCGGCGCCTTTGATAACGTTGGACATCACTATGTGGTGAATTCTTTAGACAGTAAAGGGGTTTCGACTGATCTGAAGAATATTATAGTAGCTCTCCTTCAAATTAATATAATAACAGTAGGTACAGGCTTAGCGAAAACAAAGCCAATGGACGTAAGAAGGGATGTGCCACAAGAGGGCCACTCTCACCTACACTCTTTAACCTGGGCATTGACCACCTTTACCGTGAGATCTGTGACCAAACGTTTGCCAGTCAATTCGGATATAAGCTTCATGACAACAGTGTAATTCTGTCGGGCTTTGCCGATGATCAGGCGATCACCACTCATAATATTTATGAAGCCCAACGTGTGATTGACACGGTACAGAAAATCTTAAAAGAAATAGGTCTGTCTATGAATCCTAAGAAAAGTACAGGGATTGTAATCGACGGTGGAAAGCTTTCTGATGGTGTGATACAGCTGAAGAATGGAGAAGAGATCTCTTGCGTAGCACAAGAGGAAAAAATAAAGTATCTCGGCTGTAGTTTTAATGGGGAACTAGTAATTAGTGACAGTACACTGATAAAATTTAATGATAATCTGAATAAGTTGGTGGCATCAAGACTACTAAAGCCCGACCAGAAGCTTAGTGTCATAAACCAAACCTTGTTCCCAACTCTCACGTACCCCCTTCAAACTTCACCTCTCACAAAGCTATCCCCCGCTGTACTAGACGGTCTGGATACCGTGTTTCGTCGTAGCGTTAAAGCAATGATTGGCTTGCCTGCCAACACAGCCTCAGCAATGATGTATGCCACAAGCCGTTACCGAGGGTTTGGGTTACTTGGCTATATCTAGGAAGCATCCCTTCAGCAGTGGTCTTTGGCTCAGAAGTTGGCCAAAGTCGACGATTCTGTTTTTCACTCTACCTTCACGTTTAGCCATGAGGTTAGGGATTGTGCGGATAGGTTAGGCCTGGACAATGTCAATATCGAGGAAGCCCAAAATTTAAGAGAATTCAAGGCAACGGTTAAGAGGAAAGGCTTTTGATGAGTGGGCAAGTTGCAAATGGCAAGGCTACGGTGTCCAGCATTTTAGGGACACTACTTATGGCAATAAATTTGTTTGTGAAAAACAATTATTGTCAGGATCTGAGTGGACGAATGCACTTGAAATTGAGTTTTAATTATGCTTCACTCGGCGGTGTGCCAGGCATCGGCAATCAGGCGATGTGAGATGTTGGGCTCCTCGGCCGCAAATGCAGAAGAGAGACCGAAACTCCACATGTGCTGCGAAAATGCCCGAACAACATGCTCCTCGTCACGCGTCGACACCACAATGTCAAACGTAGGGTCATGGAATTATTAAAGGAAAAAGGATATGCATGCTATAAGGAGGTTTACTGTGTTGACACGGACGGCGCCTCAATATACGCAGATATAGTCGCATTCGATAAAGATAGCCCATCTGCGTTAGTTGTTGATCCTACGATTAGGTATGAGAACAACGGTCCAGGCCAGGCCAAGCGAATCAATGAAGAAAAGAGAGCGACTTATGTGAAGTGCCTTAACTTTCTCCAAGAAAAGTTCCTAGACGAATTTGGAAAAAGGAACTTTTCATTTACGGGCTATGGTTCGGCTCTCGGGGGACAATCTCGGTGGCGACTGCAGAATTTTTTGATCACGTCGGCATTGACAAAGGGAATCTGACCCAACTGGCGGAGCAAATTATCTTGGATTCCCTGGGAATCCTGCATAATCACATCTACGGTCTGTGAGAAATCGGTTATTAAAATAGTTTCATTTAATATCCTATTCGTCGAATTTGTATATGTTTCATTTTTTTCTTCTTCTTGTTTGCACTATTTATTTTAGTTTTGTAACGTTTTTTTTGACTTGAGATTGTCTCATGTAGATTGATCAGTAATCTGTGTTTTTTAGCAACTCAGTGAAGTTGAGCAGCCACATCGACTTTGGTTTGTCGCTGTAATCTTTTTGATACTATCTGCACACATAAGTACTTTCATTTAAACATTTTCCCGGGAAATTTGTCTCGAGCACTTCTAGGGAACAATATCGTTAAGCTTTCCTGTATAGTACTACCTCAGGACAATGTATGGTTCTGTCTCCGCTATCATTTTAATGTACATTAGAAACATTGCGAGAATTCCAAATTTGAAGAAAATCTATCGATCGGAAGTGCTATTTTATAGAATAGATTTTTTGAGAAAACAGAATATTTTCTCAAAAACAGTATAACAATTTCCTTTAAACTTGTAATACTAATTGCGTTGATATAAACCTATCACTTTTATTTGTGTAATTTTTCTGAAAAAATTGTTATTAGTTGGTTTTGAGGAATAACTATCTTAAGACATAATAATAACAAACAATAGTCATGATTGATATATTGTTGCAGGTTAATGAACTCGAATGCGAATTAAAAGAAAAGAATAAACAATTGGAAGACGCAATTAAAACAATAGAAAAATTAAATCGGGAAGTAATATCACTAAAAGAAATGGAAAACAATCTTAGATCGGAGATTGTGTCCAAAGGTGGTACGATAAGTTTGTTGGAAAATGAAATGGCAGAAAAAGATATGGATATACAAGCACTAAAAAACAGAATCACTGCCTATGAAACTAGAATTAATGAAAATGCGGAAAAAGATCAAGTAAGTAATAAGATTTCATTCTTAAATAACTAATAAGTGAAGAAAGCTGTAATAATGTTATTTATTTGTAGACGGCCCAAGAAGAAGAACTATTGTTGCAACTAGAAAAGGAACAGTCAAACTGTCAAAAACTTAAAAGTAAATATGATTCTACAAGGCAGCAAAATGATGAATTAAGCAATCAGGTTTAAATATTTATTATTTCAATAGATATTTATATATGTCAACCGTAGTTTTGGATAGTCCATTGCCTTGAGTACCTAAAAAATAATGAACATGAGGGATTCTTATTGCTCACTTTTAACCTTAAAGTAATGAATGTAAGGGATTCTTATTGCTCACTTTTAACTACAAAGTAATGAACATGAGGGATTCTTATTGCTCACTTTTAACTATAAAGTAATGAACATGGGGGATTCTTATTGCTCACTTTTAACTATTAAGTAATGAATGTAAGGGATTCTTATTGCTCACTTTTAACTACAAAGTAATGAACATGAGGGATTCTTATTGCTCACCTTTAACTACAAAGTAATGAATATGAGCGATTTTTATTGTTCAATTTTATTTAAAATGTAATAATGTGAGAGTTTTTTAAAAATTAACGATTGTGAGGATTTTTATTGTTCATAATAGACATAGGTTGCTGCATTGTACATATCATACCACATTACATTGGACTCTGATTAGTATACCTCTTAAAATTTTTCACCACCAGCTTTAGTTATGTGTAATAAATGTCCTCCTAGTGGTCTACAAGAATTCTGATGTAACGCTGGGCTTGTAGATAATCCTTTTACTTGTGCCAAAATGCTTTCTATGCAATCCACTTCCCCTTACCTTGACAAAAATATATCATTCTCACCCTGGCTGGTGACAGATTCCTTAGAGGAAGTTTTACTTTGCTGTGACTCCTTGACACCAGGATCTGTGCCACTAGTGAAAGTATTGTGGGGTGACATTCCTTCCGTTCAGCAGACTCAGCCACCAACAATCAGTTCACCATCACGTATTTTTATTTACATCCTCATTTCTCCATTTTATAAACAATCTATATCCAAACTGTATCACCTCAGCATATTGTTTCGCCTTACGAAGCTATCCCCCAATAAGATTTTTTCTGGGGAGGCCCAAATAGTATTTCCTTTATAATTATAATGGAATTTATGTAGGAGCCTGTAGTGTTAGCCAGTAATGCGGCAGTGGAAATTGCGATTGATCAAAAGTACTCAATAAGAAACAAATGTGACGTCTGGCTGGCAGGTTTTTGTGCCAAGGGCTTTGGTTTAGTTGGCATTGCAGGTATATTAACACCAAAGCTGGGTATCTAAAATTGTGTCCATCATCTTGTGTGTGAGTACTTTTAGGCTAGACAGTATTAGACATTCATTTATTTTCAGTGAATGGGCTAGATAATGTAGAGCAGAGTAGAAATGTTGACTAGTCAGTGCTCTAAATTTTCATCAAAGTTATATACTGATAGAATCCTTTTCAAACATTGGCTAATTTTATACAACAACAGATGTAATGTGTGTCGGACAAACCAGTTCTCAAAATGGATGAATGTTAGTGGGAAATATCGAAAATAAGAATAGAATTCTCAACCCTTGCATACCCAGGAAGTAAAAAAGTCCTGATATTATTAGTTTGGTGTTTAATATCTCTAAGTTACTTGTTTAACACGAAGCGAATAAAAAATGACCTCATTATTAGTTCCCTGCCACACTAGAACCTGATCAATAAATTAATGCCTTTCACATACAAGAAGTGGAATAAGGGGATGCTCTGGCACTAAAATATACTAATCAGAGGACCAAGAATGGTATTGTTTATTGGTAATAGTGTCTTCACACTTTAACCTTAGACATTGTTGGATCTACGCATGTTTTATTTGTTGTCGTAATCCTTCACTTCTCAAAGAATAAGAATATGCTTAATAATTAGTTGAATTTCCGGATATTAGATTTTTGGGGGCCAATTCTTCGGTCATGATCAGAAAAAAGCATAATCCGCTATAACGAAAATATGGTTATTTTTAATACGATTTCTTATCGTTGAGTTAGTTTGCTTATTTTTTGGTTAATAAGTTACAATAATAATAAAAAAATCATAAAAGTATTGATATAAAACGATAACATTGATAACGAAATTTGCCATCGTGTCAAATATCATGCTTCACATTTATCTGTTTTAAGAGAAATTAAATCTTTGAGCCTTGTTACCAGTTCCCATAATGTAAGAAGAGTTGGGTAAATATGAAAATTTTCAGGTTAACAGAAAATTTTGAGCCAAGCATATAGTGGATTTAATCAAGGAGATTTTTAATCAATATTTTCAGCGTTGGTTAGTATTAATCGATTAATAATAAATTGCAGATTGTAGAATTACATAAGAAGTTGAACGAATTACAAGTAGAATTACAGAATAGAGGTGCCACCAACATGGATCTGCATCAACAGCTGGAAATATTGAAAACAAGAAATACAGATCTTCTAGAAGAGGTGAATATATAAACTTTTTTTTGTCTGTTTGAATAAAGTACAATACAGTTAATTACTCTTCTCAGTTATTTGTTGTATTGTGAGGAAACTTGGATTTTAACTTTGGTCATTTCAAATGACATAACAAATTTAGTTTTAAAGAGAATTGGTTATAAACAGCGGTCACACATTACTATCATACGCCCCAGGGGCCTCAAGATAAGTAAATAAGTATAAAATATTACTTCTTCACGATTACGTTCTGAACGTTAGTTACACACAGTATATTTAACCACAAAAGTATATTTTTATCCAATTTCATTTGCCCTAGAAACATGTTCGTAAAGCATTGATCGATAGAAACATTAACATTTATCGATAGAGTTATCGGAACATCAAGCTAAAGTTAGGTAGATATTATGTCTAGATAGTAACATAAATGTGTGATAATATTTAGTATCAATCTTTAAAAATACCCAGTAATTTTTTAAGTTAAAAGCAAATTATGAAGAATTACAAATAAAGCAATGAAACTAATTTACACGAGTGATGCAGAATTACTCGAGACATATAAAAACAAATGCAATACAAATGCGATCGTTTTTTAAAGTAAGATCTATTTTGAAATTGCCGCTAACGGAAACAGCGAAACAATAGAAAAGGCACGAGAGCATTACATGATTGGCTAAGAAGCTGTCGGCCATGTTATTGCTGTCACATTGATGTTTCATGCGATACATAAATAACTTTAATAAGTGCAACACTAAGAAACACCAACTGTGAATTTTGTTCTGTGATCCAGTTTTTGTTAACAAAAAACATAGTGTTGCTGAGATTCACAGATAAATGTGTAAGTTTATGGCTAAAACAGGAGACAGTAATGTTTGAAATAGATATAGAGATTGTGACCAAACCTCGATATCAATATCACAATATCAAATACAGCGGTCGAGTGACAGTTGTGATGTGGTTTGTTTGGAGAAGGACGAACGAATGTTCATGATGAAGAACGAATTGATCATCGACCAACTGTAGGACACAAAAATTCGTGAAGATGGATGTTTTATAATTTTCAAAATTGTATTTCTTAAAGTTTTACCTTCAGCAATTTATATTGTGACAGCAAAACTAGTGTACACAAAAGCTAGTTTGGGTGCAAAAATTAACCGAGGCTTACAGGAAGAAACCTACGGCTACTCGGATGTTCTTTCAAAAATATCAAAATGAAGATGATTTGTTCGGCACAACGTCCTGCACAAATGAGACCTGCATTTCTTATGCAAACGTAACAATCGACACTCTTCTTTCCGAGCAAAAAAGTTTAACTCATCATCTTCTACAAGAGAAATCATTACCACAGTTTTCTGGTGCACAAAGAGGAGTCTTGCTTGTTCATTTTGCTGAACAAGTTTTGTGTGGGACGTGCTTTTACACCAAAATGCTTGTTCGCGAAATGTTGTGTTAATTACGCTAGACAATTTTTGAATACTCTCCCTACAGCTCCGACATCTCATTAAGCATTTAAAGAAATGCCTTGCATCGCAGCAATTTGGAAATGACAATGAACTCAAGAACGTTATAATCAATAGCTCAGTAGTTTGGTCACTGTAATGGGATCCGAATCATTACAATCATAAATATTCGTGGGATCCTAATAATTCGTTACCCTACCTAGGCCAAATTAGGGAGGGAGTTGTTGTGGTTGGTTTTGCAGAGCTGGAAAGCATCAGAGATTTTCCAAGAGAGCCTGCTTCTTTTTGTGGTCATCGACCGTTTCGGGCATCATCAGGATGTTTTTTGTCAAACAGTGTGATAACATAGACTTGCTCAGAGCTAGTGTATGTTAAGTGCTCTGTGCATGTTTATGTTATCACACTGTTTGACAAAAAACATCCTAATGATGGGCGAACGCCCGACACCGGTCGATGACCACAAAAAGAAGTACGGAAAATATCTCTGATGATAGGGAGGGAGAATTCTATATATATAGAGCCCTAGAGCATAGTTATCTAGGAATTATCGACACCAGTCAGTCACCACATCTACGTACTTTCCATTCTCAGCCAGTCTCTCGCTACCTTATCTCAAATATCATTCAACAGTGTAAAGTTCTTGCAGTTGTTATATATTTAATTCATTAACAGTGTTCAGTACTTCCATCTAGTTTATTTCTTTAGTCACATAAATTTCTCTCTATTCTCTCCCTGTCACATCTCCCATGGTGACACTCTTCTTGGATACTTGGATAGCAAACTGGTGACATGCCATCCGAAATTTACAAGTTTATGCAGTACAAGTTTATGTAGTAAATAAGGGTAAATACCTGATATTTTTGGTCACAATAAATCATATTTATCTTATATATTTTTTCTAATTTCACAATGGAACATACATACAAAAATTTTCTTTGTGTAGCTAAATTGAATCATTTTTATGTTTTCTATATCGTCTTAAATATTCTATGTATTTAAACTTTGAGGTTTGAAATTATTTTATACTAATTAGAGTAGAATGGTTAAGCATATAATTAGGAGGAAGTTCCTTAAAGTTAAAGACATTAAGCGAAATGACTAAAACGATAATTTTCCTGTTATCATGTGGGTGAACTACTTTAGTCTATCTGATAAATACTCTCTTAACACTATGGGCACACTCATAGACCACCATAGGACGGAAAAACACAAATTAGCAATCTGGCAAGTTGTAAAGTACATTCTGTAATATAGTATATTCTGTTACAGCATCAAATAACCATTTAAGCTCAGGGTCTCTTAGGAGTCTTTGGACAAATTAGATACCTATTTCAGAAAGTGATCAGGATAAAACAGTGGAATTTCTTGGCACAAAGAAGAAAGAAATATGGAAGTATATCTGAAAATGACTTCAAAGAAAAGTGCACATTTTTTTCTTAATTCCTTTTTCGTTTTTTTAACGTGCAACTCTTAACAAAAAAAAATATCTTAGAATTCAATTTTTATGACATGAATTTTGGATCGGATGACTTAAAAATCCTGGATTTATTTATAGTTCTTCATGTGATCAGCGGTCACAAACTCGAGAAATTTACAGTGATTTTCTTCTTTATTTTGTGAACATCGATCGGTTTGAGCTTCTCGCCATTGAGGTTTTGTGTGTTAGTTATTCACAATTCGTGATCACTCAGTTTAGATTATTGTAATAGGCAAGCTCGCTCTGCATTTATCAAGACATTCTAAAGATAGGCAAATTCCTCAAACTGGATAAAAAAACTCAGCTTATCCAGTATTGTAAACCACTGCACCAATTTAGAGGAAAGCCTTTTATTGAGAGGTTACCTGATTGTCGAAACGGGCAAAAATCAACTTAAAAGCCATTTATGTCATGAATCACTGAAGATAATGCAGTTCTTAGAAAAATAAGAATTGTTTTGTACAACTATTAATTGAATGCAAATTTTTTGAAAAAAGTTGCCTGGTTTTTAAATTAATTTATAGAACATCTAAAAAAAGCATTTTTGAGTATTTGAGTATGCACATGTTTCCTGGCGTACCTAAATGAGAAAATATTTTTAGAAAGAGATCTGCGTAGGTGTACACAATTGTAACCAGTAGTGCACGCGCACGCGTGTAACAAAATAATCTCAAAAATGAATATTTGTAGAAAGCACAAATTTCAGATTCTATTGAAATAACACCACCACATCTGGCATGGAAGTTTTCGTTCCAAATATATAAAACAGTAATGGAAGCTATTAAACCATTTATACCACAAATTAGAAATTTCTTCACAAATCTAATAACACAAACCTTTTTATCCCAAAACGATAAATAGACATAAAACTCTTCAAAATTTACTTAGTTTACTTACTTAATCCGGTTTTTCCCGCTGTGGGTTACCGTCAGGTCACTTCCCGTCTCCACTTGTCTCTCTCCCACCAGTCTCCTTCTCTCAAACCTCGACCCGCCATCTGCTCGCCAATCTCCTCTTCCCATCTCTTCGCTGGTCTTCCTCTCCCTCTATTCCTGGAAGGATTCCACTTCCTTACCTCTTCCGGCCACCTTTCTGGACCCATTCTTCTTAGGTGCCCATACCATTTCAGCTTCCTTTTGCCTAACCTTTCCACCATACTTTCCTATACATCCATTTCGCTCCGTACGCCCACATTCCTCATTTTATCTATTCTGGTCTTTTGAATGCACCGCCTCCAATAGTCCATTTCTACCACATTCACTTTGTTGCAGACCTTCTGCGTAGCAGTCCAGGTTTCCGCCCCATACATGAGGATCCCTTCTATTATGGAGTAGAAAATTCTTTTTTTATTTTGCTTGGAAATTGTTCTGTTCCAAATACTCGGTGAAGCATTCTCACTGCCTTCCGGGCCTTCTGAGTTCTTGTGGTCACTTCTTCATCACATCTTCCTACTTCCTCCAGCACTGATCCCAAATATTTGAAGGCTATTACTTTTCTGCACCTATTCTCTCCAACGTACAGATCCTCTTTCTCATTTCCTTCTATTACCATATATTCTGTCTTTGCAAAATTTATCTTCATTCCCCAGTCCATGTAAAACTCCTTTAATTTCTTCATCATAAGCTCGAGATCCTCCCTATCTTGAGCGATAACCACCTGGTCGTCCGCAAAAAATATTGTGGAGAGGTGTTTATTCCCTATCGGTACACCCATCCTTCCACATTTCCTAAACCACCCATCCATCGCCCTTTCCAGGTACATTTTGAATAATGTAGGAGACATGCAACATCCCTGTTTTAGCCCCTTGGAAGCTTCAAAGGGTGCAAATAAACCCTTGCCCTGTTTCACCTGATATCTGTTTCCTTCTTACATTCTTTGCACCGCTCGGATCAGATCATCCTCCACACCAATTTCCCGCAGTGCTCTCCACACTCTTTCTCTTGGGATCTCATCGTACGCCTTTTCCAGATCTACGAAAGCCAAATGCAATTCTTTTTTCCGTTCTTTTCCTGACGTGAAGCCGCTTTGTTCTTCGGGGGTTTCATAACTCTCCTCCAATCTATTCTTTAGGATTTCCCCCAGCAGCCTGTAATAGAACTGTACGCATATTCCTCTATAATTTTCGCATAGATTCTTATCTCCTTTTTTATAAATAGACGTAAGGTATCCAACGCTGAGGTCCTCTGGGATCGTACACCCTGCCAATATCAGATTAAACAAACTCCTCAATGACTGGGCAACCAACGGTCCCCCAGCCTTCATAAGTTCAACTGGGATTCCCCCTGGGCCCGGAGATTTCTCATTTTTTGCCATATTTGGGCTTTCACTACTTCCGCCTCTTGTATAACTATGGCTCTTCCCAATCTACGCTTTTGTATCCTCTCCCTGAACCCTTCTCTGTCTTCCGTATATAATTTCTGATAATACTCTACCCATCTATTCTCGGACACAATTTGAATGTGGTTCTTTCGAGCCGTGTTTTTTCTTAAAGTTTTCAACACTTGCCAGGCTTCTCTTGACTTATTGTAACCCAAACACCCATCAATTCTACTGCAGGTTCTCTCCCACTCTTCATTCTTTGCCTTCCCCACAGCTTTCTTAACTATAACATTTATTCTCCTATATTCTTTTCTGTCATCTTCTTTCTTTGTCCTCAACCATTTCTGAAATGTTGCCTTTTTTTTGCTCGACCAAATCTCTCAGCTCCTCACTCCACCATTCCTCCTTTCTTCCTCTTCCTTCTGCCATTCCAAGAGCTTCCTTTGCAGCTTCATGTATACAATGTTTTAGATACTTATATATCTCTCCACCATCTTCACCTCTCCCCAGTACCAATTTTTGTTCCAATCGTGACCTGAATACTCTCTTCCTTCAATGCCACCAAATTGTATCTTGGTTCTTCAATTTTCGCCCCTCCTTGTGACTGCGCCCTCTTCCTTACATTCCAGGGTATCCAAATTTTGGCCTCTACTAGGAAATGGTCCGAACCACATTCCGAGCCCCTAAACGTCCTTACGTCCTGAACCTTCAAAGAACTTCTTTGTCAAAATTTAAAAATCCTAAATTGGAATAGTAACGGTTTAAAAAATAAAAGAAATACCCATTTTACGGAAACCCATTTTAACTGTAATGAAAAATTCCGTGTTCCCAATTACAAAATTTACAGAAATGACAGACCCTCTCGTACGGTGGCTGGAGGTGTAGCCATACTAATTGAAAATAATATCGTTCACCATGAACTTCCCACATTAAATTGTGAAAATATGGAAGTAATTAGCATTAATATAAAATTGGAAAATTTAAATATTGCAATAGTATCAGCTTATCAACCACCAAACTTACCTATTCTTAATTCAGATATTGAAATTCTAGCAAATATAAGTAATTCTGTATTAATATTTGGAGATTTAAATTCAAAATATATAGCATAGAATTGTAGAGTAAATAATAGAAATGGACTTCGTCTTCTTAATGCCACTACTGACCATAACTTACATATAGTTGCCCCAAACGAACCCACATATTATTCAAATAGATTTAATCATCAACCAGACATTCTAGATTTATTATTAATTAAAAACTTTTCCTTTCCTATTTATAATGAAGTATTAGCTGAATTAGATTCTGACCATCTTCCTGTTTCTACAACATTTAACGCAAACACTAGTCACACACCTACAATAACTCCACTTATAAATGGTCGAATAGATTGGGATCAATTTAAAATGGAAGTTGATAATAATTTAAACATTCCTCGAAAAATATATTTGGAAAATAAATAGACCGGGTTATAATCCATTTTACTGATACAATTAAAACAGCTTGTTATACTTCTATTCCAAAAAAATGGAATAATCAACGTAATAAGCACAAAACAACACTCCCCCTTTATTTAGAAAATTTAATAAAAGAAAAGAACAGAGTAAGAAGAGCTTGGCAAATACAGAGATGTCCCTATTTGAAGAAAGAGCTGAATAGACTAATCCGAGTAGTGGAATTCGAGTTGGACAGTTATAAACTTAATAAATATGAAAATTATATTGAGAATATCCATCCTAATGATAAAAGTCTATGGCAAGTTACTAACAAAATTTTACGTCAAAAATGCGACATTCCTCCTCTGAAAATTAATAATTCATTTGTAAGTTCTGACACTGAAAAATGTGAAACCTTTGCAGAATACTTTGCCTCAGAAATATTCCAACCAAATGTTCAACTGTCATCACTATCAACTTCTTTTTGTCAAAACCAAACATTGATCCAAATATAAACACTCTTCTTAATTTCTCACATAAACAATATCCAAAATGGACATCACCTTCTGAAATATCGTCTCTTATAAAAAAAACTTATTAATAAAAAATGCCCTGGAGACGATAGAATACCAAATCTCGTATTAAAAAATTTAACAAGAAAATCTCTTAACTTTTTTAGCCTCAATTTTTAATGCCTGTCTATCAGTAGGATACTTCCCAAATTCCTGGAAACATGCCACAATAATAGTACTTCATAAGCCAAATAAACCTAAAAACTTCATATCCAGCTACAGACCTATCAGTTTACTGTCTGGCCTATCCAGATTATTAGAAAAAGTTATTAAAAAGAGACTAAATACGTTTTTAAACCAGTATAATGTTATTCCAAAATTTCAATTCGTTTTAGAAATGAACATTCCACAGTCCATCAACTGCAAAATGTACATGAATTAATAATAAACGGGTTTGAAGAGAAAAAACATACGGCTGCATTCTTCATGGATATAGCCAGGGATTCGATAAAGTGTGGCATGAGCGTCTAATTTACAAATTAAAAATTAACAATTTACCATCTTATTTAATAAATATTCTGACTTCATTTCTAAGTAACAGAACCTTTTCAGTAAAAATAAATCAAACTGAGTCACAATCATACAATATTTGCGCCGGCGTTCCACAAGGCTCAGTCCTTGGACCGGTACTTTTCAATATTTTCATGCATTATATACCTACAAGTGATACAACAACAGTAGCAATGTACGCGAATGATACCGCTATATTCGCACAACATGACAACAAGACACTTGTGTAAATCAGCTACAGACTGCAGTTAACTACTTAACCGACTGGTTTATTACATGGAGAATCCAAATTAATACAGAAAAATGTCAGTCCATGATATTCACTCTGAGACGGCCAAGTATGCCTAATAACATAACTATTAACAATGTAGCTATACCATGGAAACTGCCGGGTGAAACGGTTAAGTACCTGGGGGTGCACTTGGATAGGAGACTGACTTGGCGTTTACATGTAGAACGGAAAACTAAACTGGCATACGCTAGATTGTCGCAGTTGTACGCCCTGCTAAACAGGAAGTCCAAATTAAAAGTAAAATGTGGCCTTCTATTATACACCTCCTTAATAAGACCGTTAATTACTTACGCTTGTCCTGTTTGGGGTGGAGCAGCGGATTCTGTTATAAATAAAATACAAATAATACAAAATAAACTTCTAAGAATAATAACAGACTCTCCCTGGTTTGTCAGAAATATTCATATTCATAAAGAACTCGGAATTCCAACAATAAAAGAATTTATCAATTCACTTTCCTTAAAATTTCTCAAATCCGTTCAGTCTTCTAAACATAAAAATATTAACAGCCTAGGAAAACCGTTATTAATCGTCGCTTGCGCCCTCATCTTATACAAGACATAATACAGTTGTAGACTACTTCCTTTTATCAATCTAAATTATCCGTTATATGGGACAATCTTAGACTGAACCCTCACAATAAATATCTGTAATAACAAAGAGCTACAATTTTTATTTGCATCATTTCTCTGGGCGAAGCCATTTAAAGTGGCTTTTGGGGGAGGGATGGGGTTATAATTTACTCTAAAGTGGCATCACAGTTGATTATACAATTCTACCATCTAAATAACATTAAATAGAGTTAAATATGTTGCTAGTATTCGAGTTTGAAGAAAATTGGTTAACTGGAAGTCCTACTATTGAATTACTGAACTGAACAATTTTTTTCAATTTTCGCGGTTTTGCCCATAAGAATACCAACGATTTCATTAAATTTGATATACTAACTGTGAATATAGAGATCTGTCACTTTTGTTTAAAAGTTTGTTCCGAGAAATTCATTTAAAGAAGATTTGGAAGGTGGAGGAGGTTATGCTTTTATAAAACTCATTTTATCAAGGTTAGATTCTCCCATTGATATAAAACTGAAGACAAATATTAAGTAAAAATTATGAGTTTGAAAAAAATTGTCAAGTACAATAATTACAAAAATTATTTTGTTAACTTCAGCAAGAGAAAGCCGTGTGAGTGTTTCACACCAGATTTTTTGTTTTCTTTCATTCAACCCAAGAAATCCATTCTTAGGGTTAACTATTAAAAAGATGTATCTATTATTTTATGGAAAGCATTAAATTAATGCCAGGATTTGTGACTTACTTTAGTAAAAAGCGTTAGAAAGTGATTTAAACCAGCGGCTCTAGTATTGGTATAATATTAGTCATTTAAATAAAATTTAGGGGTGTTATTTTAGAGAATTTTTATAGAAAACAATGACAATAATACATAATTCGAAGTATCTACTATCGGTTAGTATTTTAATTTGGCAGTGAGAAGTTTTTGTGTTTCATTTATTTATTTGATATTACTGGAAGCGAGCCAAGCTATATTTAGATAGCGCAGTTCACAGCGTTAACTCACTATTCCATTGCACACTTCTATTAGATATGATTTATAAAATTTATTTTTTTATATATTTTTTGTTCAAGGCTGATCAATTTTAAAATAATTACCTATCCTTTTAATATATTTATTACCTATCCAGTTATGAACAAAATGTGTGCTTTTTAACAAGTAAAATTTTCTTTTAAGTTCTTAAAAATATCTTAAAATAATGTGATATGAAACACTCAAACGATTTTCTCTTACTGCAGAATTGTAAATGAGAAAATCACTTCGAACTTGGAATTTTTACCAAGTCCTGCTATATTTTGTCGACCCATCTATTAGGTCTGGAGCAGCCAGATCTCAGAATTTTTCCTAATTTTCCATACTCCGTTCTCGTATTTGGTACCGAATATTCTTCTCAAAATTTTTATCTCCAAACCCTCATGTTCATTTCATTCTGCGTCACTATCCATATTTCATATATTCTGATTTTCTGTCTTTGAGAGATGGATCGGGATTTCAAAATTTTATTTAGAGCGAAACAGCTTCGACTTCCCGCAGCTAATCTTTCTTTAATTTCGCTTTTAACATCCCTTAGTTATGTAAATATGGCGTCTAGGCACTTAAAGTTCAACATGTTCCACTAATCTGCACACGTTGAGACCGACATAAACGATCAAATCTTGAGGACAACATATACTAAGTAATTCAATTGCAAACCCACTTTTTCTGCACTTCTTTCTAGTTCAAAACATTCTTCTAAGGCCCACAATATCCTACCGACCAGAACCACATCGTCAGTATATGCTAGAAAGTGCCTGCATTGATTGAAAATCGTATCGTTTGTTTGTTATGTTTGTTGGAAAAACTTTTACAAAATATGATGGTTAAAATTAAATGACAAAGAGTTGCATTAATTTGTATGAAAACTCTTTATTATACAATATCGAACTTTCGACCTGGAAGCCACGTCATTTTGAAGATAACACAACTGGATCAGATCGACATGGCAAGTTACAGTTTACTGATAGGTTATATCTCATAATTCGGCAGTGTTGGGAAACAAGCGATGTCATTATTTCAATAAATTTGCATCTAAGGCATTAAGATCAGCAGTAAATGTTTTAAAATTGATAGATGTGCTGTTTCAATTAATGTGAATCATTTATAAAAATTTTTATTTTTTTTGTGAATTTCTTTCTTTATCAGCTATTGCAGTTTTACTGAAGCCAAAAGTGTGTCCAGTTTTTGTAGTATGTTGAGAGAGAGCTGTGTTGGCTATTTTCTTTTAACGTCATATTAATGACGTCGAATTCGGTTTTAAACATGCTTTGTCTCTCCTATGTAGGTGATTGGGCAGTTTGAACAACAGCAACTATTCCATCATCGCCAGGTGCCTTATTATTTTAGCTTTACAATTATTTCTTTCCTCTCTCTTTCCTCTCTTTCTAGATACTGCTCATAATAATCATTTGATTCCTCAGAGTCACTCCCGGCAGCTACTTAGTAAAAATGATGTTAAACACTCACAAGTATTCGTAGATCTGCAGTTTTCAGCAATTCATTATATTGTCCTTAATTTTATGTATGTGGCGCAGTCCACAAAGTATTGACAGAATACTATAAGAATACTAACAGAATTCAATCAAAATCTAGTTTCTCACAACAACATAAAGAACGAATCGAACTATTATAATAAGAAGAAGCGTTATATCTAGAGTTCGAAAAACTCGAGACTATGTAACTGTGTTAATTAGAGTAAGAGAAAATCGTGAGTGTTTCACACCAGATATTTTCTTTTGGTATGTTGTGTGTGTATGTGTGTGTGTTGTGTGTGTATGTGAACAGCTTAGCAGCAAAACGTGTGTGTATGTGAACAGCTTAGCAGCAAAACGTGTGTTTATGTGAACAGCTTAGCAGCAAAACGTGTGTGTATGTGAACAGCTTAGCAGCAAAACGTGTGTGTATGTGAACAGCTTAGCAGCAAAACGTGTGTGTATGTGAACAGCTTAGCAGCAAAACGTGTGTGTATGTTCAGCTGTTCAGCTTAGCAGCAAAACGTGTGTGTATGTGAACAGCTTAGCAGCAAAACGTGTGTGTATGTTCAGCTGTTCAGCTTAGCAGCAAAACGTGTGTGTATGTGTGTGTTTGTGTGTGTGTGTTTGTCTGTGTGTGTTTGTCTGTGTGTGTTTGTCTGTGTGTGTATGTGAACAATAAAAACGGAAAATCGCAGAAAATTCCGACTTGACATTCCGTGTGATCCGGAATCGCCACGGGATCGTCAGGAAACTTATCTGTCAAAATTACTCAACCGGAAGTAACATCAGTATTTTGCGGTTACAGCAGTAAGAGAAAGGAAAATTAGTTTGACATATTTATTACTTTCTCTTACTGCTGCCGGGCCTGGGGACCGTCAACCAGTATGCTTTCTCTTGCTGCTGTAAGTAGTAGGAGTATTGCGATCGTGTCAAATTTGCGATATCGAGTTTTCATCGTGCTTTCCTCTAACCTACTATTTTAATTTATTTTACGATTCTCGGTTTTTAATTTATTATACGAGAAAATCGGTTGACTTTAGTGCGACTTGACTGAACAGGATTTTCAGTTTTCTGAGATTTGATGAAGAAAATCACAGACGGAATTTCATTAAATTAAAGTAAGAATTCTAGGTGTGAAGAAAATTTGCCATTTCTGTAAATTGCAGTGAGAAACAGACGTGTGAGTGTTACACACCAGATTTTTTTTTTTTTTTTTTTTACTTTCTCCCACTGCTGGTCAGAGGAAGTATTGTTTGTTACAGTGTCCAAACTTTCCTTATCGAGTTTTCATCAGAAATACACTTTAGAGATCCCCTCAAAACCGAAAAAGTGGTTCTTAGAAAAATGTGTGTGTGTGTGTGTGGAACAGCTCAAAGTTGGAATTTGAGAATCGCAGAAAATTCAAACTTTTTTATGAATTCAGGAGAGCTCAAAACATTTTTCTGAAAAAGTTGATTTTGGCGTGCTATTGGGGGCAGTTAGTTTAAATTTAAATTTGCACAAGCTTTGTTGCTTTTGATATATGCGCTCCATAAAGGCCGCTCAGGTATACATATAAAATCCCCACCACTATTTTCATGGCCAGCCCAACTAAACATTGTAACATGGAATTTTAAGAAAATTTCTTGATTAAATTGTATTAATTAGTGTAACAGAAAGTGGTGTGAGTTTTCGCGCCAAATTTGTTTTAATGTTCTTGTCAATAAATGGGCAATTAATTTTGTGTCGCACTATATTTTTTCCCAAATTCTAAAAACTGCCGTAAAAGATAGTTATGCGGGTGTCACAGACCAGATTTTTTCATTTTTCCTGAGTTCTCAAAAAAGTCTTCATTTGTTTGGTTTTGTACATTATCACTTTTATTTAAAACATTTCTCTGCAAAAATCGATTTTAAGTAGGCTTTATTATTGAAAAGTCTACATTTATATTTTACTGGTTCCAGCACCTAAATAATATTATGATAATCATATTCTCAGCAGAATATTTGTCAGTTGGAATTTGAGAAATCAGTGTGAGTATAAGAAAGCAGTGTGCAGTGTAAGAAAACAGTGTGAGTTTAAGAAAACAGTATGAGTGTAAGCAGTGTGCTATGTAAGAAAGCAATATGCAGTGTGCAGTGCAGTGTAAAAAAGCAGTGTGCAGTGTAAGAAAACAGTAGGAGTTCAAGAAAACAGTTTGAGTGTAAGAAAGCGGTGTGCAGTGTCAGAAAGCAGAATACAGTGTAATAAGAAGTAGTGTACAGTGTTGAAAAGTGGTGTAAGTGCACATCAAATTTTTTTCTGTTTTGGTTGAAAATACGTTATGTCTATAATCTTTAATTCACATTGTTTGTATGAATTTCTAATGTTGATGGAAGGGAGTATGTGCGTAAAGTTGAGATTAGGCTTATTAGTGTTGATTGGTCCGGTTACATTACATAACATTCCTAATGTTCCATATGATCTCCAGATGTTGCATAACATTTGAAGCAGGTCAATCGAGGTTTTTATGGAGTTCCAAAGGTAGTATTATTTTGCAACCAGAAGTCTTTTTACTGCTATAAGAGAGGAATCTTAAGATTGCCAAATTTTTCAAATTCCTTTTTACTGTACATACATGTTTTAAGATCCCCTAAATACGAAAAAAGAAGTTCTAACGAGTAGAAGTTCTTCGAGTCAATAGTGGCCGATTTATTTAAATTTCGCATACTAACTGTATAAGCTCCTACCACGCCTATTTGAAACATTTTTCTGCAAAAATTGATTTTAGGAAGGTTTTCTAGAAATGTGTGAAGTTAGATTTCAGGTGTTATTGGGTTGTGCTTAGCGAAGTCGTCTATTCGCACATTAAAGAAGTACTAAAAACCGCCATAATCACTATATGTCAAGGGCAACTTTCAGTAAAATTTTCAAGTTATTAAAACTTAATTCTATAAGAGAAAGTCACGTGAATGTTAACACCAGATTTTTTACTTTTTCTTGAGTGAGTGTTTACCGGAAGTTAAGAGTTCCCCGAATCAAAAAAACAAAAAAGCTTTTTAGCAAATTTGTATATTTAATGTTTGTTTTGAACAGAAATTCTCAAAAAAATAATACCAGGAAACTCAAATTTGATAATCCATCTAGGAACCGCCATCGCATCTGACAAAAAGCATCATCCAAAAGGTTTTGACGATATCTGTAAACCGGAAGTGCGACTTTACTGAATTTGTGTACAGCTGTGTACTGCGGTCATTAATACCATACATACAGAATTATCAATTTTATTGAGAACTTTTTTCCAAAAAAGAATTATTTTTGGAGGCCTTGGAGGTTGTGCTTTGGGAGGGAAGCTGTGACATTGTGCTTTGCATCGCAGTACATAGTACTGTTGTACCACCTAGATAATATCAGGGCATTGCTAGTCGAAAAATCACCGGAAATGCGTACTTTACGAAATAGGTTTATGAGATTTTTGGGAATTTTCTCCGACGATGATGGGCAGTGTCGTCTGCCGGAGGCCGCAATGCACTGAAAAACTCCAGCCATTGACTATAGATTGACACGCCTTAAATAAATAAATTAATTTAAAAAAAAAAAATTCTAAAAGTCAGGAGGCTGATAGAAGGTACTGTTAATAAGGCTTCTAATGTCCTAAAAACCAACAGTATAAATCAAATATAATTATCTTTTCTAATATAAACCAGATATATGTGTGTGTGTTTTTTTTATTAATAATCATTAAAAGCAATAAAACCAATTATTGATGATTTTAAGCAAATTGTTGTAATTGAGTGCATTTTAACAGATGAGTCAGTTCAATAGAATCCCCAGGAATATTTGTGATTTTTGATTAGTAGGGATAGGGTGCCAAACATCCCATCCAAAACAAGGAAGTGTTATGAGACATAAAATTAGAAATCACTTAAAAAGGGGAGTGTTGATTGGTCTCCGTCTAAGATATAGAATCCCTAGAGTGTTAGTTGGACATCCATTATTCCTTCTGTATGTATATTTGCTCGTACAACTACAGTGGCGCGCATGTGATTCGAGTTTTGTTTGAGCGTCAGTTCACCGGCAACATAAGCATTATTTTTTGCCCCAATATAAAAATAGCTGAACCAAATGAGAGCGGGGATTGCTTAGCTGGAGAGAATCAGCCGACTGTCATTGCCCTCTTGTGAGTCAGTTTACAACTTGTCCATGATCATCCGATCAAATTTGGACGACTATATTCATGCCTGATATTGCGTGCCCCTTTTTTAAGCCTTTAATCATCTTATTTATCCATTAAGGTAAGGTACGTATTGTTTGAATAGTTTGTTCCTTATAAATTTTATTTATTAGAATTATTGAGCTATTAAACCTTTTACTTTCTCTTATCGCTAAAAAGGGAAATTTTGCAGTCTGGTAGATTTTCGAAATTGAGTTTTTACTGCAAGTATATTTGAGAGTACGAATTAAATGCTATTAGAAATGGGCTTGTGTATTCACAACAGCACCACTCAAACATGAACAACAACTCACAGGAACCTCAAGATTGATATTCCGGTTGGGTATAACAAGAGGATTCGATAGATTATACTTTCGGTACCAGTGGTTTCTTCAAGTTTAGTATATAATGTATACAGCAGGGACCCTAAAGTGTCATTTTTTTATTTCCTCCACCTATATAATATTGAAGGCTACTGTTTAATAAAACTTGAAAATTTGAACAATGAGATTTGCAATAAAAGTAAGAGGGTGTGAGTCTTTTAGGAATGGTTTATTTTTCAATGTAAGCTCTTTAGTAAAAACATTTGAAAAAGAAATAATCTGATTTCATTTATTTATTATCACCATTAAATAAGCGTGTGTAGTCAGCGACTGCTATTTTCATAGCATTTGTGCTGGCTAATTTATATGGACTTGATGTTGTTGCTAAACATATTAGGGTAGTTGCGGAAATGAATATTGTGTGCGTTAATAATTTCAGTAAATAGGCCAGTACATTTTAAAAGTTTTCATAAAAAAAGGTTACCCTCGGTGACTATGATGATATCAACAATATGACAAGTTTCACGGGATAACCCTTTTTTCCAATGAATCATGTCCCAAAGTTGTTTAGGTATTTGAGGAAAACTGAATAATTTGACAGTTTCCAAATTGTCTACTCCAAGCCACCAAGTCGCCACTATAAGAGGATGTACTACTGATGTACTTGTCAAATTTTGAATTAGAATATTGATTCACTGGAAGTATATGTTTTCAGGACTACATGAATTCGATTGAAAGCTTTTATCGGTGGTTGGCAGATTAAAAGAAACTTTCCATTCTTGCAACGAAAAAATATTTATGTATTTTCTTCATAAGTTTTAAATGTACTTAGTAGCGGAAGAGTTAGGTTTTATAAACAATTTTAAAACATAACTTATATTAGTTAAAACTTTTTTAATATGTAAATGATCATTTTTTGAACCCACGGAGACATTATAGAGCAGGAACTGTAATTATGGTATGTGAAAGGTCCGGAAATAATGTTACCCTTAATGAGAGTGCATTGTAGCGAATCTGGCAGCCTACTGGACAAACTTGACAGCAATTTCAATGTCACGGACTTTCAGAAACCTAAAAAAAAAAAATCTGGTACGAAGCACTCACTGAAATTTCTCTTACTGCAGTTTACAAACTTGCAATTGACAAATTTTATAGTTAGTATACCAAATTTGATGAAATTCGTCGGTGTTCTTATAGATAAAACTGTTCAGTAAAAACGCACTAACGGTTTACTAAGTTTCTTAAAAGTCGGAATTTTGGCAATCTATTTATTTCTAATTAATTTTATAAAGCTGGTAGAACATATAAGCAATTAAGCATAAGGCAGCACCTTAGAGGAAAACATAACCCCACCTCTCTCCAAAAGCCCCCTTAAATGACTTTACGCGGAGAAACGTTGCAAATAAAAGTTGTAGCTCTTCATATGTTTAGTTCACATTCTTAGTTTAAAGAAAATCGTTAAAGCCGTTTTTGAGAAAATAGCAGAAAATTGAAAAATACTTTTCAGTAAAAACGCATTTGTGGTCATCCGTTTTTTCAAACTCGGAATTTCAAAAAATATATTTAATTCTAATCAATATTACTTAGATGATAGAATTGTATAGAAACTAAAATAGCACCTTAAAGGAAAATCTAACCCCAAAAGTGCCCCTAAATGCATTTTTCCGGAGAAATGTTTCAAATGAACATTGTAGATTTTTGTATGTGTGGTTGATATACCAAATTTAAAGAAAATCGCTGGGATCATTTTCGAGAAAATTGCAAAAAGTGAAAAAAAACATATCGTTAAGTGGTACTTCCAGTTGAGGAATTTCGACAGATAATGTACTGTCGGTTGCAATGGTGATACCCAAACGAAATATGAAGTTTGAACTTTCTGCGCTTTTTCGATTTTGAGCTATGCAGTTCACACAGACACACCATTTTCTAAAAACCACTTTTTTTGTGTCAGGGACCTCAAAATGTGTATTTCTTGTGAAAACTCGATTTCGAAAATTTGACCCGATTACAATACTTGCTCTTGCTAACAGTAAGAGAAAGTAATAAAGTTTATTTTGTTAAAATTGGGTAATTATGGTTCTCTGAATAGAATTTAATGTGTAAAAAGAATTGATTTTGGGAATGAATGTTTTATTGATTTAGATACCGTTTTTAAACTTTAGCTTAAATTTAATAGATTGAATTGTTTATCAGATACACATAAATTCAATTAATTAATATTGTTTTCTAAACAAAAACTGGTTTAGAAGAAAGTCATGTACGTTATGGTATTGTATTGTTGTGTGGTATAGTTACGGTGTCATGGTCATGTATGAAAGCCATTTATGGTGGGAAAAAAATGTCAATTTTAGTTGAACTATTTTTTGCACCACTATGTTTGTTTATGTCGCAGGCGCGAATGCTGAAGGTAGTGAGCGATGGCGAGGTGGAGTATGGTCAACCCGCTAGTAGTTCGGCTGGCGGTGGAACTTCAAGGAAATTAACCCAAGTCACAACACAATTACAACAAGTTTTGCAAAAATTACATCATAAAGAGCTTGAATTAGTTGAAACAAAAAACGAACACTTAAAGAACCTCGTACAATTACAAAAAGTGATAAAACAGAATAAATCATTAACCAAAGATATTGAAAATATGAAAGTATCAATGGAACAGAGAGAACATCATGCCAATGTAGAATTGGGCAGAGGCGAGGTACGGAGCTACAGATTAACAAAATAGTTTTTTCTTTATTTATTTTTAGAAAACTAAATTAAAACAATAAACAAGTGTGTAATAACAAAACGAATTGTCAAGCATGTATTACGTAATTATTTGATGTTTTTTATCGCATAAATTAACTTTTTTCATTTTGTTGGCCTTTTGTAAGAATATCTATCTTATCTTCCAATTAGCCATAACTAATTTAAATTTAATATTTCCGTTTCTAACCTTACATTAATTAAAATTTATTCGACTCCACATTATTTGACGTATTTCTTTTTTTTATTCATATCAACATAGAGACGTTTACAATTTTTTTAATGTTTATATTTTATTTAAACAAACATTTGAATAGATTATTGTGCCATATATAATTAATGGAAATGCGTGTAAAAATAAATTAATAAATAATCTTTGACCTTTTTGAAACAATGAGGAAGTAGCGCTAATACTTACTGCTAATTATTTCCCATTTGGCTGCTGATATAACTTTCAGCTGTTTTATATTTTATTGAGCTGTAGAGCTTTTTTTAGCATCTTTTCAAATAGATTTTTTCTAAATATTTTGAAACACCTCATTATTTTTTAAAACTAATATTCTTATTTTTGTATCTAAAATGATGTTTATTAAGTAATTTTGAAATACCTTTTTTATTGTAATATTTTTTCTCTTGAAAGAATAAATTATTGTATTTAGAAAATGTTTGGGCTATTCGTTTTTATAAATAAAAATTTAAATCTTTGTTTTAACTGATGCATATTGAGTTTTTCACACTTAACATTTTTATTGTTACAGAAATTGAACAACCATTGGAATGCTTTGGTAAATTCACTTTTATTTAGAAACTAAGGAAAAATAAATAAAAAAATCATTAAAATGCGGAGGTTCCTACTTTTACGGTATTAAAGTGATCCAAAATGCGAAATAACTGGTTAAAAGAAAGTCTTTCAAAAAATTTTTGGAATCTGTGTTACAAATATTTAAAAGAATTGCTAGCAGTGTACTTTTCTTAAAATAAACCGTGATTATATTTTTTAAGAAATAATAAATTTTTTAAAAATAAAAATTTTTCCAAATTAAAACTTGTGATGGTTTTTATTTCAGTATTGCTTGTACTAATTGATATTTACTTATTAAAAATTTCGAATGAAAATTTCACAAACATAGTGTGAAAAACTCACATTTGTTGCTGCTTATGTATTATTCTTACTTTATGTTTAAAATTCATATTTTTAAAACAAATATTTTGATGTTGACATTATTGAAGTTAATCATTATTGTTTTATTTTATTTCTTTAATTAAAAAAATAGAAATTTTTGCTGTTTATATCTTGTGTTTTTTTATTAATTTTTAATTTGTTTTGCTTTTTTGAAAATGTGGGTGGGTCCGGACGTTTATACTGGATGTTTTGCTTTTGTTTGTGTGAATTTAATTAGAATTTGTAGTTTTTTTTAAGACGTAATTTTGAATATTTTACAGATAGATATAATTTTGATTACCAGACATAGAGCAGCTTTCTCAATCTGGGCGAAGCATAGGTTTCTGTCTGAGACTCCTGCATTAAGACCATTATAAGTAAGAGGTTTAACAAGTGTCCCAAAATCATGTGTTAATTTTGTCCACTTTTCATTCAAAACAAGTTGAACGCAAGTTATTTGTTGATAATAAGGATATAATCATCCGTTATATCTGTAGGGTTACATTCATGCATAGGCTATAATTAAATGAACAAGTAAAGTAGGCACTAAAACCGAACAGGTATGAAGGTAGTCTTCTGATCAAACTTATTATATTGCGATTAAAAGATCATCAGAGCTCCGCATCATGCACATAAAATGCCTTTTTAAAGAGTTTACGTTTAAGTGCGTATGTGTGTTGCTGTGCAGGCCCGAGAGTATCCAGAGATCAGTGTTGTTCTCAGATACCAAGACCTAGTCATTTCTCTTTGCCGGTTATTATACATCTATCATATTATATTCATTAACTCTTTTATTTCTTTGACCATTGTGCCTTGACGGTTGTTGGAAAAGTCAAATTTTCTGTAAAAAATAATTTGTTTACAACTTTTTGCTGAGATTTAAACAAGTAAAACTTTACATGTTGTTTCAGTTTTTTATAGCTTATAATAATTGAGTGTAAAAAAAAAAGTAGGTCATCGTAGAACAAAAACACATTGAATTTAGGAAGTGAATTCGATTTGATATTTCTATATAGTCAGAATTATTGCTTGCGTCAAACGTTGCTGTAACATTTGTCTGTTGAATGAAAATTTTCAAGACCCAAGCGACTAAGTGAAGGATAGTCTTCAGGCTTGTGTTTTCTAATGCAGTCAACTATGCAGTTTTCTAAAGCAGTTTTATTCAGTTTGAATAAACTATTTGATTTTGGTGGATAAACAGCGCTTTTTGAGAATCACCCAAACCATTGATTAAAGTTAAGGGGACATTTATTTTGCAGCGTTCGTTAGGTTTTGCATTTTTTGATCTTAAAATGGAATAATTTTCAGGGATATCATGAACTTTCATCCCCATTGTGAACTGAAACCTGTTGGAAGGAAAGTCAGCATAGCGGATCAAGCCATCAGTGCAACTTTATTTTGCTACTTTTTTCTTCTTAGATTCAATCTTCTTTTTATCAATATGAATAATAGTTAAGTTTGAGCGTTATTAACGATCCGTAAACAATGACTGGTAGGGGCAAAAAATCTTGTTTCTTCTCAACCATTGTTTTACTTAATTCTTTTTACCGTTGTGATTTTTTTTCTTAATTTTGGTTGAGTTAATTCGTGTGGTATTTTAAACAGAAAGGTATGAATTGTTTCAGCAGAAGCAGCAAGAGATGAGAAAGAAATTGGTCAAAGTGGAAAAAGAAAGAGACATGTTGCAAGTAGTGATGGAGCATCAGATCCAGGTATCCAATATTACACAAAAGAGAATCTGGGCCTTCATGATGTAGATTAACTGGGCTTAGCTCAACCAGCGGCAATCCCGAAGAAACCTGACATAATAATGATGATGCACCGGTTGCGAATTACATAGTGTTCTTAAACAAAATTTAATATAGTCGAATATTAAATCAATTCTGTCTGTCTGTTATTTTGGAATTTTTACGCCGGTTTGCTTTTCTTGAAGGTTCATATTATTATTCAGATGATCAGTGGCGTAAAAATCTAAATTTGTTCTATCTGTCTGACTCTTTTTCCGACCTCACGCAGAAACTGCGGAAGATTTTTTGTTGGGACTTAGTGTTTAGATTAGAGTTACTTCCCCTTAGAAATTGTATAACCTTATGCTGCATTGCCTTAGAAACTTCGATTCCCATAAGAGACCGAATCAGAAAAACTAAATTCTTTTTTACTGTTGTTTTATGAAGAATGTTACAGAACAAAACATTCTTTACAAATTTTGATATGATGAATTTTTCACTTTCTCACACAAGTCTATTTGATTATGGTTACCTAAAGATATATATATATAACAAGAATAAGATAAAGTAATAAGTAGTAATATTAAAATTACGATGTGTAGTAATAATAATAATAATAATAATAATAATTGAATTTCCACAAATATGGCTGAAACTTGAGTAAGTTATTTTGCGGACATACGTTTATATCAACTCTTTTGTTCATTTTGATGAGTTGAATGCACTCTTTAGCGGCATATATATATATATATTTATGTGGTAATGAGCTAAAGTTTCCTATGGGCACGTTAAATCCAAGAATGCAATCAACAACCTCTGACAGGCTGTATGTTTATTGTTAAGTATTACAGTGTAAGTGTTGTTAGTCAGGGACGCCAAGATCCTCGAAAATATGGCTTAGTTCATTTCTCTGAGGTGCATTTTTTCATATTTTGCGACTGTCTCAAAAATAGCTTCAACATTTTCTATAAACAATACATTTATAACATAGATATAGGTCTATCACTTTTATTTGATACATTTTTTTTTTATAAAATTGAAAAAATTCTGGAAAAATATGGATAACATAGGAAGACTTTCAGTGTCGTCATTTTAGTGTATTTTACGGTTCTACCAAATATACATGTAATGTATCTTATGGGAATAAGAATTAAATTTGTTGCCAAAATAACGAGTTGAAAGAAAATCGATTTTCCAGTTTCTGCGATTTCCTTTACGACGACAACCATGGGTTCTTTTTAATTTGGTATGCAAACTACTTGGTATCCCCAGTTGCTTAGCTAGTTTTCAGTAACTGATTAATTTCTTATTTTAATTTTAGAAACTGTTGGAACAATTGAAGGAGAAAGAGATACAAATAGAAGAAAACAAGAGTGATGAACAAAAGTCTGAGAAAGAATTTAGGATCGAAGAACTGGAGAAACAAGTAGCCAGTTTAAAATTAGAAATAGACTCAGCCACCTCTTCAGAAGCGGCAGCAAACAGTGAGGAAATTGAGAAGAAAAAGCTGTGCGAAGAACTTGAAGAGAAAAAGAAAGAAATTGATCATCTAAATGACGAATTGCGCAAAAGAACATTCAATCTACAAGAATTGGTAAACAAAGAATTATGGGATAAAAATAGAGAAATTGAAAAGTTGAACAAAGCTTGCGAAAAGAAACAGACAGAGGTGGTAAATATTAGAAATCAAATGCAGCGTCAAGAAGAAGAACTCGCTTTATTGAATGGGAAACTGCAAGAACTTAGCGATCATATCTCTCAGAATATCAGTAAGATTGCTGAAAGAAAGGAGGAGCCCACAAGTTATCGGGAAAAGTATCTTGCTGAAATTGAAGAGAAGAATGCGTTGATTAAAGAGGTTGAATATCTGAAGGAACAGTTAAGCGATGAGGTGAAGAAAAATGAAGACTTGATGACAGAATGTTCGCATTGGAAGGAAGAAGCTGAACAGCATGATAAATCTCGCAAAGAGTTGTTCAACGCATGTACTTCGTTGATGACCAGGTTGGAAGAGCTAGCTACATTCCTAGATTCCCTTCTGCCTTTGTTGGGGGCCAAGAAACGAAGAATGTTGCAACAGGTAATCGATAGAAGTAGAGAAGCATCCCGTTCACTCTCCATCTCATTTCTTGATCAAACCGTCATTTCAAGTAATCCATCTAACATTTCTGCCGTACCGATACTTCCAGATTTCTCTCAGGTCGATTTCTGCAGTGAAGATGACACATTGGATGTAACGCTTGTACCGAAAGATGATATAGATGATCAAAATGCCGAAGTTGTACAGATCCGTGAACAAGTAGATTCATTGGTGGAAAAATTGAAAGAGGCACGTTTAAGTCCAGAAAAGAAGAAGAATGATCTTAAATGTGCATCAGTTTGGACTTTGACACATTCTGGTGACAAATCAATTGAAATGCCACATATTGGTGGTGACTGTGTAATTTTGGAGGACATTACAGAAGGATCAATGTTGGAATCATTTGAAAGTGATAAGGAAGACTTATATCAGAAGCTTTCAGCAGCTGCTGACAGAAGATCATCTACTAATGTTGGTGGGTCGCTGACAGGTGGCGAAAAGTTTCATGATAAATCAAATGTGTGTTCGGAATCAGAAGGATGGTCAGAACCGGATAGAAGTGTTTCAATGGCCAGAATAGGAATAAGAGAAGAATTGAGCACGGTTATACCGTCCAGTGATGAATCTTCAGATCGTATCCCAAAACCATGTCTTCCGCCATCAAGTAAGTTGCTAAATCATTTGTAATTGCATAATAAAATGAAAACCTGAAAATGCTGATCTCAAAAGTAAACCATTTAATATAATATTATTCCAGGTAAGAAGCGCCATGAAGAAGTGAGGCGATTGAATTTGAAAGTAAAACATTTGGAAAAATTGAACAGTTCACTTTTGGCAGAATTACGATTGCGTGAGAAGATGACAGATGCGGGACATTCTGCGCAGTCTTCAGAGGTTTGTACCCCGAATTAACATTGTATTTGCACATATTTTATTAGTTTTTATGCACTTAACAACTTTGCCATTCTCAGTGTTCTCCAGCCTCAGGAAAATGAGCTGTAGTGGCTCCTAGGGCAAGAAAATCTAAGGACCCGCATGCAAATCCATTGATCTAATCTCATTCCATCTTGATTTTGATTAGTTTTATTGTTAATTTTGTTTCATCTATATTTTTTTTTTGTTAGGCACACGTCGATGGTTTGGTAACGAAAACTTTGTTGGATGAAATAAAAAAACAGAGGGAAAAATTACAAGCCTCTCTTGCACATAACGAGTTTATCAGAAATCAATTAGAGGGCGTCCTGACAAGTTCGATAGGAGAGGTTTAGTTTAATTTTTTTTTAATGAAAATTCTGAACATATCTTTTTGCATATTTTTATTTGATTTGTTGGTGAAATTCCAGGTTGAGGGCAAGAAGAATCTTGTATCACAGTTAAGAGAAATGTCCTTGGAGTTAGAACGATCATGTTCATTGTGTCTAGACTTGGAACGTAGGTGTATTGCACTAGAATCTGAGAGGACAACACTTAAAGAAGCTGCAGACAATCTGAGAGTCGAGGTGGTCACCTTGAGAGCTACACTCAAAGAGAAAGAGAACGAAACGTTAGAAGCACAATGTTCTCTATTGGATCTTCGTAATAAACATTTAATATTGGAGAGTTCAACGAGTGCTGCTGAAAGTAGAGCAGAGGAAGCGAGAGCTAGAGCGTTGTTACTAGAGGGGAGAATAGCAGAAAAAGACAGTACCTTGAGAGATGCTCAGGATGGTTGGTCGAAGGCGGCTGCAGCATGGGAACAGGAAAAACAGGTTTGTTGAAATAGTCATCAGTGTAGAATAAGTACCACGTGATTCTTTGCACGACTAAAATAACTTTGGCTCAACAGCCTTCCAGATGATATTTGATGAGGACGATTGTCAGCAATGCTGAATTGAGGTGCTGGGTGAAACTGAACAGAAGCGTTACTGTTAGCCGTATGAATGTCCGAAAGCATATAGCCCAATTATCGAACAGGAATTCTAAACAATTAGAAATAAAGTATCTCAAAGCTCAGAGTTGGGGTTTGCCAGTTCAAAACTCGCTCTTAAGATTTGCATTTTCAAAATATCCAAGTTTTTGTTGTCATGAAATAAATTTCACATTTGTGTAATAATGTTTACGCGTTTGTATGTATATACTAGGCCCGCTGGCGCCTTGCCAAAAAAATAATATAAGAACATATAAATAAAATACAATTAGATCCATACAAAATACCGAATTAGATCCAAACACCGGTATTCGTCAGTACCAAAGTTAGGAGCCGATTCGTCGACAACGCAACATATAATTATTCGTGGCTGAATAGAGGTCTAGCCACATATAGGTCTAGGCCTGACCCCCCACCAGGTGAAGGCCTACCAAAAAACCAGTAAGAACAAATAAAACAAACTAATGACAGAAGTTTTATTTGTAAAACGTGTATCCAAGCAACGATTTTATAGTTTCAGAACTTTGAATTCTTATTCCTTTTATTGAACGAAATCTCGACAACGCAGCATATGGTTTCTCCTGGTCTGTAACTGAATAAGGTCTATGCACATATAGTCCAACACGATCAAAACTCTGCTCTTGAGACTTGTTAATAGTTATAGCAAATGCTATAACTATAGAGAATCGTCTATGTAGAACAAATTGTACCCTATTGAGTGTGTAAACTGAATTTGCTTTGTGCAAGTCTGTGTTGTCACACTGCTTGAAAAACGCATCCTGAAGATGGGCGAACGCCCGAAACTGGTCGATGACCACCACCATATAAAGCAGGCTATCACGGAAAAAGTCTCTGATGCTGTCCAGCTCTGCGGTACCAACCACGAGACCACAACAAATTGTACCCTACTTGTATTGATATCTCCTGTATCAAATTTAATGCGGGGAATGAAAACGACTTCTCCATGATCACAGTCATAATTTGATCGATAATTGAATGCTTATGCAATTTAACTGTTTGTAATCGTATACAATTGCATAGACCATCAAAAATATTAGATTTCTAATAAGTATGACAACAGTCCCTGCTTTAATTGTAATTTGTGTACAAAAAATCTTTTCTCTTCTCAAATTCTGTCACCTATTCTGTAGATGTTTTGCTGGACAGTTGTTTGATTGTCTATTTCGTTCTTTAATTTTTGAAGGCATTATTACTTAAAATAAATTTGAAACATAGAATTATATCCTCGGTTATTATTAGAAGATTGCATTGATATGAATGCACTTTAACTTTAGCATCTTAACCAAGAGTTATACCTTGCCTCTATATGTTCCACATTGATAAATAATCAGTGTTAAAATAATTATTTGGCATGAACATTCGTGCATGACATGCCATTTATGCTAACTTTCCGGGTGGGGCTCACCCTTTAGCATTCTCAAGAAATTTCTGGGTCAGATGATGCAAACCGCATGAAAATCCGTCCAGCCGAATTTGGAATATTAAAGCATTTCAAAAAATCGTGACACAAAATTGCTTACTTTTTTAATATACGTATATGAATAGAACATATATAAACATACTTATAATATATATATAGTATATCCTTTAGAAGTTTATCGCGCATGCAACTAAACGTTGCCATTTTGAAGGAGTTTTGAGCATTTTCGAATGCAAAAACAACAACAATTAATTTGCGATAATTCAAAGAAAGTTATTTCGACTAAGCAGTTAGTTCTGTAATCTGAGATTGCGACCGTTATAGGCTTTCTCTCTCTTTTTTTTCTCTTACTGTTAGTAAAAGGAAGTATTGTAATCGTGTAAAATTTTCGATATCGAATTTTAACCTGATATATCCGTTTTGAGGTTATCTGAGTCCAATAAAGTGGTTTTTAGCAATTGGTCTGTGTGTGTGTGTGTGTGTGTGTTTGTGTAACCTGGGAATAAGCTTTTCATAAAAATCGATCAACCGGAAGTGCCATTTTATTGAATGTTTTTTTTTTTTTCAGTTTTTTGAGATTTTCTCGAAATGGTGTTAAATTACACAATCAAGTCAGTGCATAGTTTATATCCTTTCTGTGACCATATTCTATTATGGCTCCCCAAAATTGTGCAGCCCGAATTCATTACTCCATTTGAAACGGGAGTGCGAATGGATGTTCATCCATTATCAGATTTTTTGGCCAGAAGGTGTGAAACTTCTTTCCACTTGCTGAAACTTTGAAGAGTAAAGTTTACATTTCGACATTATCTAACAAACCAAACTCCAGATGAACATACATTATGGGTCCAAAGTAAAAAATGAAACAATATAAACAATAGAGGGAAGGGAATAGCTAAGTGGTTAGCGTACTGGACTCCCACGCGGAGGTCCCGGGTTCGAGCCCAGCTGTGCTGCATTTAGATTTTTTAATCCTAGGATCCTCTACAGTTCAGTGTCCGGTGATGGACAGTGTTGTCTGTAACGAGAGAACACTGTCCTGAGGCCGGCAGTGTACTGAGAAGGTTCCGGGCGCCAATGACCATAGATGTTGACGCGCCTTAAATTAAATAAAAAAAATTAACAATAGTTATGTTTGGTCGTTGTGAATTAAACAAACAAAAAATTAGTTGGCTGGGGCCAAAGGAGAAACTTTTTATTTTTAAAAGTTTATTCGACGTTTCAGTCACCTTTGGTGTCCTTCCTCAGGAACTACATAAACAAAAAATATAGAAATACGGAAAATTGTATGATAAAAACTAGAACGTTTCAGGATTAAACAATATTAAAAAGAGATGATACCTGTTAAGGACGAATGGAGAGTTTAAATGTTGGAGGAGGTTATTGTTTGGTTATGGAGCAAGGAATGCTTGCAAGGAAAACAGAGAAAGGGAAATTTATAAGTTATGACGTATGAAGAATGGTAGCAATGAAAAACAAATCAATTAGTACTTATAAGAGAAATAAATGAATATAAATAAACCAGAAAATGAGTAGAAAGTGTAGAAAGTTGGTTTGCGTAATTTAGTGTGTGGGAGGGGCTTTTTTGAGGAAGCGGAAAATTTTGTTGTAAGAAGAGGTAATGACGTCCTTGTTTTTTTTTGTAGTTGGTGGAGTTAGGGTTGAAGTCAGTGTGGATGGATTCAGAAAGAACTCGCTTCAGGTGGTTGGAATAGGTGGTAAAGACCAAAGCATTTCGGAAATCAAAGGAAAGGAAAGGGTGAGGGCATGTTTTGTGAGGGCTGTACTGTCAATTTTTTCGTTAGCTACGTCTAGTTCAGTGCACAATAGGCCCTGCTGAGGTCTAAGTGCTGAACCTCTTTTTGGAGGCCCCGAGTTTCTATGTCTAGATCATGCTGTCTAAGTCTCTTTCGTGGGTGTTGTTTTGATTCACCAATATAACATGCGTTACAGTTTGGTGCAGTGCAAAGTCTGCCATAAACAAAATTCCTTTGGTCATAAGTTTCAATGGGGTCATTGAGTTTAGAGAACAGTTTGCTGAATTTGTTGGAGGATAGAGACCAGATTTGAGATTAGGAATGTAGATGACTTGGGCATGGAATAGCATGTGGTTTTTAAAAGGTTGTTTTTCAGTTTACAGAATATTTGGAAGATGAGGTGATTTGGATAATGGTTTTGTAGTAGAATGTTGTTTATTGTCGTTCTAGAATGGAGGTGCAGACAAGTTATGACTCGGTTATGTAAGTTTTTGATGGAATTAATTTTATGATGTAAGGGCTGATTTGAAAGAAATCTGCCGGAGTAAGTAGGTTTAGTGTACCAATTGTATATGAATATTTTGTCTGGCTGTCGTATTATTAGAGTGTCTAAAAGGAAAGAAATTTGTTCTACTTCAGGGTAAACTCTATGCGTGAATGGTAAGAATTAAAGGTAACAAGTATTAACGGAATGTGGTCTGGATTGCCAGTCAGGAAGGGGCGTCAACATATTTCACTAAGAATGAACTGGAGTTGCTGAGTAAGAGAAGGCTGGTGTTTATGAGGTCGTTCATAACAATGTTGGCAAGGGGAGGGTAACCCACAAAATATAACTTCACCAAAAATTTACATACCTACAGACTAACAGTTCCACCAACAAATACCCACGCACCAATCCTCAGTGATTAAAAACATTTCTTCTATGCAGCCCCCTCCTGAAGTGATGCAGATCTTGAGTTTAGGCCCCCAATTCAGCTTACCAGCCTATCCCACACATCTTCTCCCTTCCCTTATAACGGACTTCGAATATATACTTAGAACTTGTGACACTACTGAAGAGAACGCTGACGTTGCCAGACTCCAATTCACAAACATCACCAACTTCTTGCACAAAGACAACAAGACTCATAAATCCATACAGAACATCCTCTCCAAATCCTTTTTCACCGATCTTAAAAAATCTAAACAGTTCATCAAAAACCACGAGGACACGCTCATCACTAAAGCCGACAAAAGCAACATAACTGTACTAATGGACAAATCTGACTACGAAAAAATGAATTTTTTTTTTGGACACTGCCACCTACAAACCTCTCAAAAGAGACCCAACTAACAAAGAACAAACTGATTTAAACTTACATATTAAACAACTAAAAATTGACGGACAAATCGACCAACAGACATGCTGCAATCTCATCAACCACAAAGCCACCGCCCCTCGAGCTTCCAAAAATTCACAAAACCGGTTTCCCCCTTAGACCTTTAATTTCAAATATCATCTCCCCTTCCTCCATACTCAGTCAGTTCCTGTTGCCCGCATTGCAACCCTTTCGATGTAAAAAACTCTCTTCAGTTTATTGACAAAATAAAAAACTTTTCCATTCCTCCACAACACATCATGATCTCTCTAGACGTCACATCTCTCTTCACTAATATACCCTTGATATAGTTCCCAATAACATATGCATATAATATGCCCTTGATTTAATTCTCAATAACTGGTCACAGATAGAACCTCATACCACTCTCTCTAAAGACAGCCTTCCTGAGGAAGGACACCTTAAGGTGTCCAAAACGTCGAATAAACTTTTAAAAATAAAAAGTTCTTCTTTGGCCCCAGCCGACTAATTTTTTGCTTGTTTAAAAATGAAACAAGTATAAAGGACTATCTCCTAGTTCAAGAAAATATTCAAGCATACTTTCACTGGGATTCCCAAATTTAAGTATTTTGGTGTTTTTTCTTTGTAAACTTGTCTAATAATGATTAAATAGTTTGTCTTTAAACTTGCTTTTAGCTCCTGAAAGAAGCCCATTCTAGAGAAGTGAGTGATCTGCGGGCCAACGCTACAAAAATGAAATCAGAATTTGAAAAGTCCAGCTATGAACAACGATTGTCTTTGGAACGTGTTCATAAAAAGTTGGAAGAAATTCTGTTGAAGAGAAGTTTAGCGGATACAGAATGGAAACAAAGATTAGATACATTAGAAAAGGAGAAAAAAAAAGAACTGAACGATGAAATTGAGAAAAGAATGGATTTGGAAAGGAAACTTCTTATCAGCTATGAGAAACAGTCTGAATTGAGATCGCGTTTAGAGGCGGAAATGACAAAAACTAGGGAGATTGAAACCAGTAATAAGGTAAGCAATAGAATCATTTTGTGGCTCAGAATTTTGTTGTTGATAGCGAATAGGGTATAAATCAGTAAAATTGCAAAAATGAGATAAGTGGATATTTTAATGCTTGAAATGGGTTCTCTAAGCGCCAGGTAAAATACGAGTTGTAATTTATGTAAAATAGTGAATCCTTCTTCGCCATCTTTTTATAAATTTGGGTATAACTGACGTTTAACATAAATGGTGCTTGGAAACTGGTATAAATCACTTATACCACAAACATAAATTTGTAGCTATAAATATAAAGGGTTTAAATTTTACCGTATCCTGTCGCTACCTAGAACTACCCATCTTCTTTTTTATATTTCTTAATAGGCGTAAGTTACAGTCCTTGCATGCCAAAGTGGTCAACCTTGTAGTCAAATATAGGGTCCGAAGCACTTTCACACGTGGAGGAACAAATTGTGCATGTTTAGAGACCATTTAATGACCTACCAGAACATATAGAACATGTTATATAGTGACAAATGTTGTGTTTTAATCTGAACACAAACCATATCACATGTTTTTAACCATATCATTGAAACAGTCTATATTAGAAATAGTTTTCGCTAAACAAAGGCACTCGCCAGTAATTAGTTCTTCTAAATTTGAAATTGCCGCGCCTCACTATAAACATTTTTCTTAACACTCCCACCTTTTTATAGTTTCTTTTTTAAATTTTGCAAAATACTCTCTCATTATTTCAAACTCAACGTTCTCAACGTACACTCCTCTCCAACCTAAAGCAATCTTTTTTATTTTCTCTTACATACATACATTCATACATATCCGGCGCTACAGCCCAGTTCGAGCCCTGGCCTCCTTCAGGAACTTGTTCCATCGCTCTCTATCCAACGCCAACGACCACCACTGCCGGGCTCCCATTCCTGCAGCCATCCTGCCAACTTGGTCGATCCATCTCTTTTTCGGTCTGCCTATTTTCCTTTTCCCAACTGGCTTAAAGGACATAATTTTCTTCGGTATCTGGTCACCTGCCATTCGCTGCACATGGCCTGCCCACCTTAATATACATATTTGTACAAATTGTACTATGGAGATATCCTTGTAAAGTTCATATAACTGCGCATTATTTCTCCTCCTCCATTCACCATTCTCCCTTATTGGCCCATATATGCGCCTCAACACCTTCCTTTCAAAAATCCCTAGCTTATGCTCATCCACTTTAGTAAGTACCCAGCACTCTGAGCCATATGTTAAAATGGGTCTCACCAATGTTTTGAGAGTTGCTTTTGTCTCCTTGGTTACCATACGGGATTTAAAATATTTATTGAGTCCTCGATTGGCAACCTTTTTATAGTTTCTTTTTTAAATTTTGCAAAATACTCTCTTATCATTTCAAACTCAACGTTCTCAACGTACACTCCTCTCCAACCTAAAGCAATCTTTTTTATTTTCTCTTACTTTTAATATCTATTCATTTAATTAGCTGTCACTTCTGAGTAATAATTTCTTGTTTTTAATATCTTAAGCTCAATCTATTCTGCTAATATTTCTTTAATTTAAATTTTTCTTTTGTTGTTATAAATCTATGCACTTTTTCTTTACTACAATACTGCACAATAATGTACCTTTTCTCCAATAAATTTATCCGAAATGTAGAGCAATAAAGAATCCTTTTTTCCTCAAAACTCCTGTGGCCATTGCCGTATAAGCAAACATTTCATTATATTAGAAATCGATGATGAGTTCCTAGTTGCAGGGCATATCTCATTATATTAGATTGATGATGAGTACCTAGTTGCAGGGCATATCCATACTCATTACATTAGAAATAGATGATGAGTTCCTAGTTGCAGGGCATATCCACATTCATTATATTAGAAACACATGATGAGTTCCTAGTTGCAGAGCATACCATAGTTCAGTAAGGTTGGAGCCACATGGATACATCGGATCCACTCGAGCATATCCATACTCATTATATTAGAAATAGATGATGAGTTCCTAGTTGCAGAGCATATCCATACTCATTATATTAGAACTAGATGATGAGTTCCTAGTCGCAGGGCATATCCATACCAATTGTATTGGAAATAGATGATGAGTTCCTAGTGCAGGGCATATCCATACCCATTCTTTAATTGAAAAGAAATAAAAGCAACATTCTCTCAAAAATTATGCACTGGGATATTAGGATTGGGATATCAGTAGGTAAAAAACATACATTTCAAGTAATAGAGACGGGGAATCGATTCTTTTTATGAATTGCTTCTCTAAAAAAAGTTAGCTGGAAATCCATACCATCAGTACTGTAGTTGAAAAATTTCTCTGACCACAATAAAGTGGCTGCTTTATTTGAAGGTCATGGGTGTTCTATTCTGTTGAGCGAGAATTCTAAGCACGAAATTTCCTTATCCGTTCCATGCTCTATCTTGTGTTTCTCTGTGTTAGTGTGTTTCATCCGGTATCTTTATGTGTGACTGTATTTCCTTATATCGAAAATAGTATCCTTACTTCACATATATATTTGCTAACTCAGTCTGTTACCAGTTACGTCTGTGTGAAGAACTCTGTCTGTCCGTTCGTGTATACATTCGTGTTTTATAATATTTTTACATCCATCTATTAATTGTTTTCTCATATTTATCTTGTTTTGGATTGCATTAAATTACAAGGCTTATAGCAACTGTATTTGTCTGTTGTTTTATTTTCAAAACCTGCGTCAGCTCTGCCAACATCCGTAACAGGTTATGGGCCCAGAGTTTGTATAATACAAATATTTAAAGCTGTCAGCGTTCTTATTTGTACTCTATTTCTCTAAGTCACATATCAGAAAAATTGGAATTGCAAAATGAACACATCACATTCAATAAGAATGGAATTTTTACGCAAAGACAATTACGATACTTGGAGGATGCTCTACTAACAAAAAATGACACTTGGGAATGTTTTAGTGGCAAGAGTGTAAGATCTTCTCAACCGCCAGATACAGTTGGGACAAAAACGACGCAAGGGCCAAATTAGATCAATTAGTCCTCAGAATTAAAGCAGGTTAAAGGTTGCACAACTTCGCGCGAGGAATGGCTGAAACTCGATAAGTATCTACCAATCAAAGGGCCCTGCCAGGCAGGCGACACTATTAAAGCAACTTACCTTACAACGATTGGAATAAGGAACTGATATGGCTACAATCTAAACAAGTTCTTCGAACTGTCGACAAACCAGCCTCAGTGAACGTCGAAATTGATCGCGACTTATTATCGATCATGCTGTTATATAGCCTCCCGTCGAATTTTACAAATTTTCGGTTGATCGCAAGATGAGCTACGGCTCCGGACGCGCTACGCGTAAAAACAGAAGGAGAAACTGTAATGGTAGCCAGGAAGAGTGGAGACTTATATTACGTCACAGGAACTCAAGACTTAGATCAATCAAGATCAGCATACTCGTACCTCTCAATTAACAATATCTGTTAACATTACCAAGTGATTTCGAAATGTGGCATAGACGAGTAGGTCACTTAAATGTGAAGGACTTGGTGGAAGCTAAGCATAAGAATATAACGATTGGACTAAAATTTGATGAAAGATACACATTCGTCTGTGATATCTGTCCAAAATGCAAGATGACACGAGCGTATGCGGTCTGAGCGCGTAGAATCGAATGGAAAAGCAAGGAACTTCGTGACTTTTATTGATGATAAGATGGTGTGAGTCCGATTTCTTAAATCTAAGGATGAAGTATTGCAAACATTCAAGGAATTCGTTGCCTTGATAGAGACCCAGAAAGGCAAAAAAAATCAGATGCTTACAATACGACAATGGCACCTAATATGTTAACAAGAGTTTGATGAGTTCTTAAAAGTGAAAGGAATTAAAAAAGAAGACTAACTGTTTCCTACACACCACAGCAGAACGGTATAGCAGAAAGGAAAAATAGGACTTTGCTGGACATGGCAAGATGTCGCATCTCAGAATCTGAGCTACCCCTTAGGCTTTGGGCTGAAGCGGTTTATATCAGTAATTACATAAGGAATCGATGTCCATCAAGCTGTTTAGAAGAAAAGACGCCTTACGAATTGTTGGGAGCTAACCGAACCTAGCTATTTTAAGGAATTTGGAAGTAGGGTGTTCCTGTTTAAACAAGGACCCAGGAAGGGGAAGTTCGAAGTGAAGAAGGAATCTTCTTATGATACTCGGAATGAAAAAACACTTCTTTGTGTTAGTGCGCTTAATCCGGTATCTCTGTATGTGAGTGTATTTCCTTATATCCAAAAAGTATCCTTAATTCACATATATATTTGTTAACTAAGTCTGTTACCGGTTGTGTTTGTACATACCGGTTGTGTCCCTTCGTGTATACATTCGTGTTTTATAACATTTCTACATCCATCTATTAATTGTTTTCTCTTATGTATCTTGTTTTGAATTATATTAAATTACAAGGCTTACACCATCCTGAATTTGTCTGTTGTTTTACTTTCAAATCTTGTACAGCCCTGCCATCATCCCTAACATATACTTTGAAGCAACTTTTGATAAATGCACTATTTAGAGAAATGTAGGACCATTCAGGGTAGTGAAAAATCGAATCTATTCTTAAACCGACAAAACTTTTTAAACGATCCTATTCCGATTAGTGTTGAGAAAATAAACGAATTACAGAGTTTCCTCTAATCTTTTATAAAGAATTAATAACGAAAGCTAATTTGCAAGTTGTTGATCCCGACTTAGACATTCTTATTGAAAGCGATGAATTATAGTTGATGTGGATGGTCCACAGAGCTGGAAAGCATGAGATATTTTCCGTGAAAGCGTGCTTCATGACTATGCAGAAGGCCTGGGTATACTTCCCATGTGTTGGAGAAGCATGTATTCTCCCAAAATCTTCTCAGTGTAGGGTTGCTTATAGGTTAACCAGAAAGGGATGCTATAGGTTGAGAGAGCTCATCCTGGCACCAAGTGAGGGTTCTTTCAATAAAGTTATATACTAGTAAACATTAGTACGTAGCTTCTTGACCTATTTCCTAAGGAGTGTCGTGTTATTATAAAAGTATATATAAAAGCATTTACCATTTTTGTAGCTTGTTATGGTTGAGTTGAGAAACGTCTAAATATTTGGTATCGCATTAATATCTTAAAATGCAAATCTGATCTTACGAAAGGGTACCCCCCCAAAAAATCGGAATAGCATTGCGCTGCGCTTCCTTAGTACTTTTTACTAAGGAACATTTACTTAGTATTTTTCCCGTTAGAGCACTGTGCACCTTGTGGCGTCGCCTGGGAAGGTTATCTCAGATCCAGTGACGTTTTTGTGATGGCCGAGTTAAGTAACAGCGCATGGCTCTGAAATTTTGTTTCCTGCTCGGGAAAAATGCCAAAGAAACGGATGTAATGTTGAACACAGTTTAGAGGGATAGCGCTATGGGCAAAACTCAATTGTACGAGTAGTTTTCTCGTTTCAAAGACGGTGATATATCGATTGCTGACAAACCCGTTCTGGACGTCCGTCAACTTCCCAAACGGAGAAAAATGTCGAAAAAATTCATGCATTTGTGCTCGAAGACCGACGACAGATCATTAAGAGTTGAGTAATGTTATCTGGACTAACTTGGAGCTCGGAAGAGCGAATTTTAACAGAAGATTTCGGAATGAGAAGGGTCGCTGCGAAGTTTAAGCCTCGGGTTCTGACTGACCAGCAAAAAGAGCGTCGAGTGGAAACATGCCGTGCTTTGAAAGAACAGCTCCTAAACGATTCAGACGTTTAATCCAAGTTCATTACTGGTGACGAGACATGATGCTATTCTTACGACCCCGAAACCAAACAGCAATCAAGCCAGTAAAGATGTCAATGTTAATTCGTCTAAAAAAATCTCATCAAGTGAGGTCAAGACGTTGTTCATTCGTTTTTTTGATGTGATGGGGATAGTGCATTCGGAGTTCGTTCCACCAGGTCAGACTGTTAATCAGGCCTTATATTTAGAGGTTTTGAAAAGATTGCGAAACAGTGTGCGACATAATGGCCTGATTGGGGGCAGACGGGGGGACTTGTTTTTCTCCACGACAATACACCTGTTCACGCATCCATCTCAATGCGTCAGTTTTTGGCCAAAAACAGCGAGACTCCCTTGCCCCAGTATAACATGCATTTTAGTTAGCAAACATTCTCACATTACAGCTTTTCAGCTTTTTATTACTTGGGTGGAAGAACTGGTTAACCCTAGAGGGATAGGCATGTTGAAGACCTTTGAAATGATATTTTAAAATCATCATTAACTGTATTCACCTCCTTTAATCATCTAAGGCTTGGCTTAACTGTAGAATTTTTTCAATAATTTCCTTCAGTAACCAACTTATCAAGCAAGTTCATTCAATTTATGGACTTTATTTTGTTCTCCTTTAGGAAAGCGGTGTGATAGTACTCCAAGATCACATTCCTGCATAATTTTGTATTTAGATTTCAGTCGCCAAACCCGTTTTCTTTTTATTGATTTTATCGTAACAAAAAAGAGATCTGGATAACTTGCAAATTAGATATTTTTGCGTCACAGAGAAAGTCAGGATTATCGTTACGTATTTTCAACAGTCCAAATCTATTTACATGTGTAAATTTAAACTGTGTTAATAAAGGCAAAAATGAAATTGATTTAAAATTTGCCTCTGGCTAACAAGTAGATATCTGGCGCTCTTTCATCATCAAACATTCATTACTTGTATGTGAGTGGTCAGCACAACTTAAATCTGATTTGAAACACTCTCATAATTTCCTCTTATTCTAATTAATAAAATTGAATCTATAAGATTTCTTTAAAAATTGTACCGTTATAATGTTTAGTTGGGCTCCCCATAAAATACATGGTGTTGGGTATTTTACTTGTGTATCTGAGCGGCCTTATGTGGAGCGCTCTATTTCAAAACCAACAAAGTTTGTACAAATTTAAATTCAAGCTAACTGACAAGCCTCCATTACCCGTTTAAAGTCAGTTTTTTCAGAGAAATGTTTCATAAAAGTGAAGAGTTCTATGTGTGCGGCGCATTCCAAGTTTAAAGAAAATCGTTGTAACTGTTTTTAAGAAAATTCCAAAGAACTCAACAACCTATTCTGTATAATCGCACTTTAGGTTAATCGATTTTCTTCAAATTTGCAATTTTATCAATACTTCTAATGTGGATTAATATTATGTAGTTGGTAACATCATATATTATACAGAAGTCGTGTACTTTAGAGGAAAGCATAACGCTAATGTTTCCCCAGAACCCTAAATAAAAAATTTCCCAGGAAAATGTTACAAATAAAAATGATAGGTGTAAGAAATATAAAGAAAATTGTTAGAGCTGTTTTCGATAAAATCACGAAAACTGAAAAAGCCATTCAGCAACCTCGCACTTTGGGTTGATGGATTTTGCTCGAAATTCGAAATTTTCGGGTTTGATGCGTGGTACTACCTAAATCAACTACCTAGTTTGAGCTTCCTACACTTTTCGTTTTTGAGATATTCGTTTATCACACGCGCGCGCGCGCGCACACACACACGCACACACACACACACACACATATATATATTTGCCCAAAATATTTTTTTGTTTTCAGGGAACCCCAAAAATTTGTTTCTGGTGAAATATCAATTTCGAAAATCTGCATGATCTTAATACTTTCTCTTCTTTACTAGGAGAAGTAAAAAGCTGGAAAATAGCAGAATCTGAAAGCTGCGATTTTATTCTAAATATATTTCATATAGTTACCAGCAGAGACCCGACAATGAGTTTTCCCAATTTTCTCATTTTATTAGCTTACGAAGGCGTTATGTTGTTAGACTCTCCTATAAAGTACCATTTCTGTATGTTTTAGGTTTCATCATGTACATTCTATTAAAGATAGTTAAATGTTTTGTAAAACTTGTATGTTAGAAGAAAATCGGGGAGTTACCACTTGACTAAATGGTAGAGTTACTAGATACCGAATGGTGAAATGGTAACTTGCCGATTTTCCTCTCACATGGAATTTTGGTAAACATTACTGAATGGTCAAGTGGTAAATTTAAAAGTGGATAACTTGAAATTTTTCAAGTTTTGAATTCTTGAAATTTTATTGAAATCGCTGTATCATATTCTTTAAATTTGGTATTCTAACTGAACATATAAAAATCAATAACCTTTATTTGAAACATTTTCCAATGAAATTCAAAATAAGGGGTTCTAATGAAGCGACCAAGTTAGTTTCCGCTTAACCGCCTTCAGTATAATAGAAGGTTCCAATGGCTACTGGGTGCTAAGCGGCAACGAAATATAGGAAACATCCAACCTTTACAAAAATGTTCACTTAAATTTATGAGAATTGAGTAAGTGATTCATCAAGTGAATGTTTCCCTTTCGCTGATAATATTTTAAAATACCTGATCGTCAGAAGTTTCTACTTTGAAACTCGTCTTTTTAACCTAAATCTGACGATCATTGTATTGTTATGTTGTGCAAGATATAATACCCTGAATATTCGTTTTGAATAACTGAAATAGTGGAATAACTGCTCTTTTAAAAAGACAAAAAAGCTTTCTGAACAATTCTTAGAAGCAAAATCACTTCTAAAACCCGAATAAAGTTAATGAATCGCCCTAAAAAGTAAGCAGAACTGAAAATGAGTCTCTGATACCTTATAAAATTGTAAACTTATGAATTCCTCATTTATATTTAATCATTATATAGCCCTATAAAACATATTTTTAATAACAAAATTTTCCTATGATGGCCATCACCTGGCCACATACTGGTTTCGAGTATTAACTCATCTTTAGGATGCCTTACTAAATATTATGTGTACCACGACTTGTACAACGAAAAATCAACTATTCTCTCTTACAGAGAGTAGAGAACTATTTTACATTGTAAGTCTGTGATAATACATTTACCAAGACTTCTGCAATTGGATAGATGTTCGAATCTGGTCGATGACCAAAATAAAAAATCTCATCTTTTCCAGCATGTGGACCCAATTACACAGAGACATTTTTAAATTTAGAATAATTTATAACCAAACAGATGTAAATGAAGCATGTGCCATATCCCCTTGCTTTTTTTTTGTAAGCTGTGTATTTTTATTTTTGATATCCGCCTTGCGCTATTAAGTCAAAAGTTTTATAACGATTGCAAATAAAATTGCATTTTAATGTATTTTTTTTAAATTTTTATATTTCATATTTTATTTGGCTTGAATTAACTAGTAATTACTATATAATTATTAATACTTAAGAAGTAAGGATATTATAAAAAGAAAAATACATAGCATGTGTAAGTATGGGGATTGTTTTGTCTGTTGGTGCTGCATGGAATGGTGCAGACATTAGAACGTTGGTGGAGGAGAAGACTGGAAGAAGCCGAAGGAGCCAGAGCCGAAAGGGAAGCAGAATTGAGGAGGCGTTTGGATGCGGCCGCACTCACTACATCAGAGGCGGTACTAGATCGGACAAGGCTAGCCAATGATAGGTTACGTCTGCAGGCCGAACTACGACGCAGAGATGACATTGCGCATGTCCGGCAAACTAATTTTAAATATACTCTTATGGCATGGCATACTGAATATAATTGATTGATTTTTCACTAATCAAAAAACTTTTAAAACCACATGCATGACGTTTTTTATTCTTTCTGTTTTTTGTGTGTTTTTTTATGGCTTTAGTCAGCATGCCAGATATGGTAGAGACCATATCATATTAAAACATCTAAACATTTCATATCAAAACTGTCTAAAGATAGTTTCTGTCATTCAGAATCAGTTGGGATGGCTCCTCTTAGTTACTTTGATGGTCTGGAGGTTTTCATGGCTAGGCGAACCGACATCTAGCTTTTGAAAGAATGTTCCATAATATTACGGAATCTGATAACAAAACCTAATTTGAGAGATGCTCTGATAAAATAACTTCTTAAATTGTGGCACTTCGCCGCTACATTTTAAGTCATAGAGCTGTTGATTTTTGCGAGTCCCTATCCTAACAAATTAAAATAATGGGAAACTTTAGTTGACGGCTAAGATTGACTGTAAAAGAAAGGTTGTAAATACTAGATGTGTAGAGGACTGGCTGAAAGCGATCTAATAGATGTGTTGCGGTTTACACATAGAATGTAGCCGTGTGTAAAGTGCAAAGTGTAGTTAGTTGTGAGTGTGGTGTGGGCACTTTAAAACCCAATTATTGGCAGCAACTACTTTTGCAGGCAATGAGAGGAGTATTTTCGATTCGTAGGGGAGTGTATATGCATGTGTGTGCGTGTGTGTATTTTATCGAAATAAACTTTGCTCAACATGAATTTTTATGAGTCATCACCCTTTCTAGACACTTCCCCCTTAGCTATGTTCCGGAAATGTTTCAGAATTGCCGTCACTTTCTGAAGGTTTGGTTTCTGCTTTTCTTTGTTGCTCTTCAAAAGAATTCCGTACTGTAAATTTATTATAATCTGTTCAAATTATGCCGAATTAGTTAAATATTTTTGAAATTGCAAGCAATATTCATTCAGGAAGATGTCAAATAATAAATCAGTTTAAAATAATAATATTATCGACGTTTTAAAATTTTTGTAAAAGTAAAGTATAGTATGCTTATTTTTTGAGGCGGGCTTAACGCCAAACTATCGAATTAGGTCTCGTGTACTGGGGCGGAAGCTCATACTTTACAATGGTAATTAACGTCTTTTTAATTTAATATAAATTTGGTGGTTTTTACGCGGGACTCGAATTGGGACATCCCTTGTTTTTTCAAGTCCATGCTCATAACCATTACGCCAAAACCGCCCCACGAAATTGTTGTAAATTTCTATATTTCTAAATTATCTCGTTTAAATATGCTTTATTCTGTAACGAACAGTAATATGTTGGTACATCTATAACCTTGGAGAGCTTCTAATCAACCCCAATCAAGCTTGCTTTGTGCTTGCTGTCAAGCACAAAAATTATCAAGTCTACAATTATTATTCAAACTGAAAAAAATCTGGTGTGAAACATTTAACTTTCTCTTACTTTTTGTAATACAATTATACATAAAATGAAAAATTTTCTTTTAACTCAAATTTAAAAAAAAAGTCAAGTAAAGTAAGAATTGCCTATATTTTCAGGCGGGCTTAACGTCCAACTACCAACGTAGGTGTCGTGGACGGGGACGGAAGCACCTACTTTACTAATAACATTTTTTAAACAAATATAAAATTTAGCAATTATACGCGGGACTCGAACTGGGGTCCTCCCACTTACAAGTCCATGCTCATAACCACTACACCACACCTGCCCCAACTCAAATTTTACATATTTGTCCTAGATTAGATTGATTCGTTGGATGGGTTGGCTAGTCAGCCTAAGCCACCGCGACCCCTATGGGTCTATTGAGGCACCCACAATCTAGAGTTCCCTCTCCAGTCCTTTCATCCCGGTGAAACTTTGGAATCTGGAGAAGGGACCACCACTATTTGGGGTACCCTTTCGAACTCTATTTATTTTATAAGACTTAGGAGACCCGGGAGAGACCATTGAGTGAAGCTTGAGTCGGCTTCTCCTATCCAAACAGGCGAAATCTTTGGAGAGGAGAAGCTGACACCCGCAAGCTTCACTCAAGGTTCTCATAAGTCCTATAAAACAGAGAGAGCTCGAGAGGGTGCTCTAAATAGTGGGTGCTCACACAAGCCCCTCACACTGACAGTACGTGCAGTTATTTGTACTAACATAAATATAGAAGTGGTGGAGGGATAAATATCTACCATTAATCTAAGAAAGTGATGATTATATCGTGGCCCATTAGAGCGCTCTAAAAACACTGAACCACCTACTGTAATATTTGAAATTAACGCCCCGAAATTCGCACAATAAAATGACACGGCGGGGACTCAAACCCAGGCACTGCAGCCTGCCCGTTATGCCAACCCCTCAATACCTAGTAGAGGAAGCCCCCCCTCTTCATGAGGTCCAGAACCTTCCCCACCAGTCCTTCTTGGAGTACGATTTTTCCGGTCTCAACGTGCCGAAGATCTCGTACCGCAATCTGCCGATCGCAACGCAATCAAATAACAGGTGAGAGGCCGTCTACACAAGGGCTCCGAATCAACCAATCCCACCTTGTGCAGATGTTTCTTGAACCTGCCGTGCCTTGTAAACAGGCGTTATCAGACAAATCTGATATCTGCTTAAACCCAGGGTCTCTCTGGTTCTTCTTCTGCACAGCTCTGGCATGACCATTTTGCCTTGTTTTGCTCCAGTACTTAGCCTCCAGTGACGATTATGTTCTCTCCGAGTCCATTCTCTCAGAGATGCCCTCACCATTCTTTCGGCTATTCCCAGAACAGGTTCCGGCCCTCAGAAAGGAGTATTCGCGCCATTCCTGGCCAGTTGGTCGGCTAGTTCATTGCCTTTAATCCCCTTGTGTCCTGGTATCCATACCAGCCGCACTTTGTTGTGCCGGGACAACGCCTCCAGGGAGTCTCTACACTCCTTGACTAGGGAAGAAGTGATTCTGAATGCCCCAAGTGCCTTCAATGCAGCCTGGCTGTCCGAGAAGATGCATATCTCCCTATTCCTAGAGTCCATACGCAAGTTCTCCTAAGCACAGATCTTGATTGCATAGACAAATTTGCACAATATCCACGCTACAAAATAATTTTTCTAGAAAAATATTTCAAATAAAAGTAATACATTTCGACCTATACCGGCTGCAAGCATTACAAGTTTAAAGAAAATTTTATAACCGTTTTCGAGAAAATTCCAAAATACTCAGAAACCTATTGTGTAAAATCGCACTTAGCCGATTCTTAAAATTTGGAATTCTGTGAATATTTCCATGTATTATGTAGGTGGTAGAAACCACATATTATCTTGAAGTGGCATTTTAGAGAAAACCATGACGTTACTGCTCCCCCCGAACCCCCAAAAAAACAATTTTCCTGGGAGAATGTTCAAATAATGTGATAGGTATTTATTTGTGTAGATAGTATATGAGTTTAAAGAAAATCGTTGCAGCCGTTTTTGAGAAAATCCGAAAACCTGAAAAAATCATTCAGTAAAGTCGCACTTTCGGTTGATGGATTTTCCCGAAATCTTCGTGTCTGATGCGGTGTTGCTAAACGGAATACCAAATTTGAGCTTCTATCGACTTTGCGTTGTTGAGATATTCTGTTAAAACACACACACACACACTTTCGCTAAACACATTTTTTTCTGTGATTCAGGAGACCGCAAAACATATATTTCCGGTGAAAACTCAATTTCGAAAACCTGCCACGATCGCTATATTTCCACTTACTAGGGTCAAGAGAAAGTAAAAATACATGATGTATGTGGTTACTCCATCCTGCTCCGAAATATTTATAGACCCGTAATAATATATTCATCTAAAAATATGAGACTCGAATCATTTTTATAATAATAACATGGAAAACAATTTCGAAATGTCGGTCGTAGATGAACTGATATATTGTTGTGGTGGTTGGTTCCGCAGAGCTGGAAAGCATCAGAGACATTTTCCGTGATAGCCTGCTTCTTTTTGCGGTCATCGACCGGTTCGCTTTTCCCACTCAGGTACCATCACCATACCCCTCTTGACCTAGTTTAAGAGTTTAGTTTTAAATACAATTAAAAAGACTAGTCACTGTGTAAACCGAATTTGCTCTGTGCAAGTCTGTGTTATTACATTGTCTGACAAACACATCCTGAAGATGGGCGAACGCCGTAACCGGTCCGATGACCACAAAAAGAAGCAGGCTATCACGGAATATGTCTCTGATGAACTGATATATTATCTGACCTCTTCGTTCATAACAAATATTTGGTGAAAAAAACAAAACAACCAGTCATAAAGTTATATGCAAATTTATCATGAGCCAGAGATAATTGAGCTAATCCATTATTTTATTATAATAGCTTTTTATTTAATTGGCTTAACATTTTTATAATAAATGTAGTGCAAATCTTGCTTTATAATCTCAAGCTATTTATGATACCATAAATTTACGATCCTATAAATTTTCATCAGATGTTACAATACAGTATACAATATGGTTTATTTGTTTTTTTTAAAAATTACAATTTTTATAAAAAGCAGGAGTCAAGCACAAAACATACATTCAAAATAATTTCACTCTTCTATACTATTAACAAAACATATATAAACTAAAGCATTACTTTAATTAATTCATTCATTAATTATTAAATAACAAGATATTACCTTATTTATTTATTAAGTTTTTTTTTATAATTTAAATTTTTTAGATTTAAAGTCAACGTTAGATTTCTCTTTTAATTAGTAAACAAGTTTTTATAAAAAAATCTACAGATTTTATTTGATTTACATTTACACAATTTAACAGGGAATCAAGTGTGTCTAAATAAGAATAATTATCAGTAAGAGAAAATTGGACAAGATATTTTTATCTAAGATTATTCAAAAATTTACATTCACTCAGAAAGTGTATTATAGTGTCAGGCAAATTATCTGAGCAAAGTTTACAATTAGTCTTCTGGATTGAATTCGTAATTTTTATTTTTAAAATGACTCTTGGGTATTTTTCATTGGCTACTCTTATTTGAGAAAGTATTTTTATAAATTCAAACTCTACGTTCAATTTTAGATAAGATTCTTCATTATGAAAATTACTGGCAAACTAATATAGTGTTATATTTACAGTTACAAATATTATTAGTGTCTAGACTTATCAGGTGCATCTTATAAGCGTTAATTAGTAGATTGTTATAGGGGATTATTGCACTGCGACCTTCTCAGTGCATTGCCGCTTCTAAACAGTGTTCTCTAACTACTGACAAACCACCCATTACCGGACAATGTGTTTTAGAGGCTCCTAGGAAGAAAAAATCTAAGGACAGCATGCTGTATTCGAACCCGGAACCTCCACATTGCTAGTCCAGCGCGCGACCAAAAAACTAATCCCTTCCTATAAGCGTTAATTAATCTGTTTTCAATTTTTTTTACCTTGATATAGTTGTTAGATTTCCATAAATCCGTTGCTCCAATTTTTTCAAGTGAAGTCAGAAGAGAACTGCACCAATTAAAGGGCATTTGTTGGCGGTAAACTAATTTGTACAATCTATCGTAACACAGTCTAGGAATACGGGCGTCTCCCATTTGTAGCATGACCATCCACCAATTAATCAGTCTGACAAATACCTGAAAATCCAGATGAACCCTACCGGTTTCGAACTAAGGCGTCAGGAGATGTTCTGGGCAACTGCAATAAGGATTTAAAGAAGTGAATTTTTTTCATCAAGTGAGTCGACGTAATACCTCCCCGCAATACACCAAACCAAAACACTAGCGACCATTGAGTCAAACAACATTCTTTTGTCTTCTCAAGAGTGGGACTTGCCCTTGCACAGAATGTATTTAACCCTAGTTGACGCTGTCAAATCTAACGCCTTGCTATGGTCACTAGCTTTTTTAAAGTTACTATCAGATCAAAAAATTACGCCTAAGTACTTGAATTCTTTCACGATTTCAATCTCGTTATTGTTATATAAAACCTTCTTACATTTTTCCAGATTTCCTCCTTTATGGAAAGGCAAGACTTTCGTTTTGTCCACGTTAACTTTTAAGAGATTCGCTTCAACATACATATCTAACAAATCCAACTTAAATTGAATATCTTGCCATGAGTAGCCCAGAATCACGGTGCCAACAGCATATAATAACATAAGGACATCATTCTTTTCATTATCACTGACACCAACCGCACCATGATTCCTGAAAAACGAACAGTGTTCCACAAGTACAGTGAGAAAAGGAGAGGGGAGAGATTTTCTCCTTGAAGTAAGCCCTCTGATACTTTAAATTCCTTTGTTGTTGCTCCGTCATTGTCAATAAAAATTACGACCTTCTCATATAAGTCTCTAATTGTATTTACACATTTGCCATAAATAGAATTTTCATTCAATTTCGCATGCGAAATACAATCAAAAGCGCGTTGGAAGTCCACAAATATCCCAAACACTTTCGCTCTTTTTACCCGGAGATTGATTAATGCTGATTAAAGAGGCGAAAGAGAAAGTAGCATCCCTACATCCCCTTTCCCTTCTGAAACCCACTTGTTCTTCAGGAATGACCTGTTTACTCTCTACCCGATTTGTCTGCCGTTTGGTTAGAATTCGAGTAAATATTTTTACAATATTATATATGAGGGCAATTCCTGTATAATTAATAGGCTCAGAGGATTACCTCTTTTATGAATCATTTTTAATTTGACTTTACCCCATCCTATCGGAACTTTTCTGATAGCCATAGTATTGAATAGATTTAACATATAATGTATCCAATTTGCCCGTAACGACCTGTAGCATTCATTAACAATATTATCAGGTCCAGGAGCTTTGAAGAGTTTAAGAAACCAACATTCTCGTTCAGCTCATCTAATGTTATCTATGTCATGTCTAAAAATGGATGGCTGGCAGGTTGCGATATACATTCAGGGATAGATTCTTTATTGTACACATCTGAAAGGAAGGATTCTTTATTGTACACATCTCTGTGCTAACTGGGCATTTTTGGATTTTTTTTTTTTTTTGTAAGTTATTTGCAGCGGTCCAGAAGTCTTTACTGCACCTTTACGTTTCTCCAGTTTAACTTGATAATCTCATAATAATTTGTTCTAGCTTTTGTTACTATTTTTTTATATTGTTTTTTGCCTGAAGATATTTAGTGAGATATATTGTTCGAAACTAGATTTACGGCATAAGTTATAAGCACGGTTTACTTCTTTTTTAGCGTAAGAACAATCACTATTGTACCAACATTTATAAATTATTATTATTATTGATTTTATTAGTGCTATTTTTAAAATGATTCGTTTTCATACCAGTTTTCATTAAAGCATCTGTTATAGATTTCTCTAGGTTTTCGTTTAAGCTATCAATTGAATTACTATTAAAATAAATGTTACTAGAATAATTTGAAAATTCACTATACTGCTCTACATAATAAGAATCTCTGTTATAAACGCTGTAACTAATTTTCTTAGCATGAGGAAGGCAGAGGACATCTGGGTAAAATTTACCTTAAAAACAATTGGTAGATGGTCAGACCTCGAATTCAAGTTATGATTTAAGAGTAAGATGATTAATCTAGAATGGTCGATCACACTACAAACGATAGCATCAAATATATATAAGTATAGGAAGCGGTACGGTCCCTGGATGATCTACCGTTACACAACCATACCATAATTTTCCATAATTTCAAGTATTTATTCCCCTGTTTATTTACTGTAGAATCCAAAGAGTATTTATCTCCATAAAAAGATGACTTTTCAAAAACATTTACTCAATAGAGATTGAATTTACTGCGAGCATTAAAATCGCCAGCCATAACTATTTTGCAGTTACTGAAATTTTCATCAGATAGTTGAAATAATTGGTATCAATGAATGGTCCATACTCGTTTCGGAATGAAATATGCTGCGGTGTGAGATGGGTTAGTTAAAATATAATTAAACTTTAGTAAAGTTATACACTTTTCTTCAAACTAAAGTTGTAATTACATCACCGAATGATACATTATTGTTGAAATCATCGTCGCTTTATCTAAAGCAGTTATAGAAGATTATTCGTTCCAAACCCGTGGATGCTAAATTGTACGGATTTGTGAAAAACATAAGGAGGAAAAATGTAAACTTAACACATTGAATGATATGGAAAAATATTGCAGAATCAGTGCATAACATGAGGATGTAATCATATGGTAACAGCAACTACTCAAGCGCTTAATTCAGGAAAGTTTATAAGTACTCGTGATTCATAAGAATAAAAACTCATAAGAACACAAAACACGTTCATCAGGTTGTTACATAATCTTTAAATTTAACCTGTTCTTGAAATAAAGAGTTGAATAAATAGGTTGAGATTAATAAAGATAATAAAAATTTTAGAAAGTGCCAAAATAAATGTAGAGAGCGTGATATCTTTAAGTGGAACAGTATGAATTTTAATGCGGTGTAAGTTAACAAGATCTGAATGAAAAGTAAATTAATTGAGGAGAGGTGACCTATGTTTGGATAAAGGAGATTTTCTAAAGAACTTAGGTAATTTCAACATTTATTGCTTCCTACTTTTTGAATCAGTTTCATGTGCTTAATGTTCTTTAATAAGTTGTTTCAAAATTCTTGGAGGATTCAATGTAAATATCATAAGATGTCCCTAATAATCTTAATGAGGATGGTGATTATTACCATTTTTTTCTTCCACTAAGTTGGGTTGAGCGCGAAGATCCAGGATTCAAATCCAGCATGTTTCTCTTAGTAGGAGCCTCTACAGCTCAGTGCCCGTTGTCCGCTTAGCAAGAGAACACTCTTGGAGGCCGGGAATGCACTGAAAAGGCTCCGGGGGTCACAATAGATCTTTCAGGTGCAGTGCACATCTCTTTAAAAAGAGTTAGATTGAGGAAAGTATTCAAGGTGCTGAATTTGGTTTTATGTAGGTTTCAGTTAGTGGATATTCAGTTATGTTAATGCTTAAGAATATATATCCAACTATATTCGTTTTAATTATATCACTCTTTCATTGTTTTAAATTAAAAAAAGAATTTCAACGAGCATGTTACAACGCGAGATGCAATCTGTAAAATAGTGCAAAATATGCATAAAGTCATTTTTTACTATTAAATTGTAAAGTATGTTATAGTCAGTCAGTTCAAACAGTTTCATGCACTCTGCGTGTATATTAAGTTAATCTCTTTGATGATTTCATGAGAAATAGGAAAATTAATATTAATTATTAGGCAATTTTTCAATTATTTATTAAATGTTTGCTATTTATAGTGTACATTTTTTAATTCTGCATTCTTTGTTCTAGACTTTTAAGTTTATGTTTTTTATGTTATTATGCAATATTTATTTGATTCATCCATAAAAGAGCCTATCGATTTGACTTTCACTTCTATTTCTCCACGACATTTTGCAACCAGTCAACTATTACTAGCGCAGTCCGAGCAAAGCGTGCAGCCCGCCGCGGCCAATAAACCTGCTTTTTGTAAATAAGGTTCTGTTCTTATTCTGTCAATAGTTTTTTTTAACTTACTTGATATATATTGGAATGAAAATAACACTGTCTAGAGTAAATGAAAATTTGGTTAGGGAACATATAACAATAGTGCAGTCGAAGCGAGTTTACAAGTGCCAAATTATTGTATTACACACTACTATTTTAAATGTACCTAATACTGAATGTAGGTTGGAATAGAAAACTGGTATTGATATAGATCAGGTATCACATAAAACGTATGGACAGCCAATATATTAATCATTTGAATAAATAAATAGAGCATGTAATCTAATACTTTAACCCATTTTATGTCGTTAATGTCTTTTCTTATTTTTGGTGAATTTACATTGAGACAGCTTCAAACATATATATATATTCGTACATATATATAAATAAGGAGTAACACTCCCATAGATTTCTCTTGCTGCATTTCTCACTAAGACTATCTGGAGAGGCCATGTTTTCTTCAAACATGAATGGACTATCAAAACGTTTTTGGTCCCTTGGTCATCCAAAAACAAGAAATTTGTATTACCGGGGAAAATTCGTTGAGAATATAAAACGATCACCACTAACTTTCTCATAGGTAGTAAAAAATAAGTAGAAAAAAGTTTACATCATAACTTTCTCTTACTGCTAAAAGAAAGAGGAACTGCTTGCAGCTTTTGAGATTTTCAAAATTGAGAAATACATGGTTTGACGTTTTCAGAGCCTCTGGAATGATTTTTATTTATAATCAAACAGCATAACTCAAAAATGAAACATCGCGAGATCTAATACTTGATTTTCTGCTTAGATATAACAATGATATCCAACAAGTAGGTTTCAGTCGACATCTTTTACCATTTAGTGAATACCGGAATACCATTTTAGTGTAATATACGGTCTACTATATTCACAATTTTAATGAGAATAAAATGTGTTGCTGAAATTCAGTTCGAAGAATATCGGCTTTACGATTTTCCCGATAACGACACCAACAGGTTTCTTTCAAGTTGGTACCTATCATTTTTGTTTGAAACATTGATTTTAACTGGAATTCTGGACGAACCAGGGCGTCAGCCTACCTTGTTACAATGCTGTTTCATTGTAGTTCAACGAAACCTACCCTATATCGGAGGCAATTAAAAATTCGAAGTTTGAAAAAAAATAATTATTTAGAAATTTGATGAAAGTTGAATGAGTGCATGAGTGTCGAAGAAAGATTTTTCTTTTTAAACTTTAATTTTAAAACAGTACACTAATTTTATATTTCAGAATCATTTCATTTGGATTGTTCAAAAATATAGATGATGTTTCTGCAATTCATTTTTTAATTTTGATATATTGAATTTCGACCTCCGTTTCACATAGCATAGTTCTAATATATATATGTTTTAATTGAAATGTTTATATTCATTAATAGGAAGTGAAGGCTGAATTAGAAAGAAGAGTGGCAGAATTGGAAGCGGCTAATAAGGACCTTGAGAGGAAGATCTGCGTTCTTCATGCGCAAAATAGTTCAGACAATGAACTCCAGTTTCCAACTAGTCCAAAATCACCGCCGTTCCTTTTAAACAGACAACGTAGCAACCCGACATCAGATTATACATCAGATCCCGATCATCATGTAATTTTATTTTTTTTATCTATAGATGTTATGTTGAAATGCAATTTATTGAAATTTTTTGTATATGTTAAATGATTCCGTGGTATTTTAAGTGATAGCCTGCTCCTTTTTGTGGCCATCGACGGCTTTGGGCGTTCGCCCATCAGGATGTTTTTGTCAAAACAGTGCGAAAACATAGACTTGCACAGAGCAAATTTAGTTGTTACACTGGTTTTAAAAAAGTGTTTTTGTTAGGACCTAATTAGGATAAGAGAGGGGGTTCATTGATACCTGGGTGGGAAACAACACGTTTAGTTTTTCGCTCTTTTAAAGTAACTTTGATAATTACCCATACTATCTTACTATTTTATTTATTTATTTATTTAGTTATAACAGAGCGAAAGAACACTGTGTCCGCCGTGGGCTACTGTGGAGTAATTAATGATAAGAAATGATAAAATACGAACTGAATGATCCTAAGATATTATAATAAATAAATAAATATGTTGTTGAACAATTAATCTATATAAGCATGCTATTTGATAATCTCGTATTATACATTCCACATTTTACCTTTCATAATTCACATACACCATTCATGCACGAATATAATATTAAATATGAGTAAATCTGAAATATGAGCCTTTACAGGCTTAAATATAACAAGTCTAAACGAGCTTAAATTCAGACTTTGATAAATATATCGTTGAAAAATTATGTAAGTGTGCTATGTAACGTACATTCCACAATTAACATTTTACCTTCTCAACTTGCATACATTATTGACATAGTACAAACTTAAAAGCTATTTGATTCGTATGTATAGACTTAAAAACTAAAACTAAAATCTATTTGGTATTCAAATTGTTGCGTAGGTTTGTTAGTCCGCCTAGCTATCCCCTACTTCCGCGCGCGCCCGGCCTCCATATGTCAGTACGTCCTTCTCAGAATTCTCTACCCACGTCTTCCTTCCCCGGTTGCTGTGGAAAGGGGTCAGCTTTCCTGCCTCACCCCGTAACCCCCATCTCTCCTTTCCACCGTATCCGTTCCTCGCACACACACATACCCACACCTTTCTTTCTCAGTCTGCCAGTCGACTCATCATCACCGCGCCTGTTTCCGCCGGCACCGCTTCCTCGAACTCCCTTCCTTACCAGCGCCTTCCCGCCATCCCAATTCCCACCTTTTCTGGCGACATTTGCGCCTGGGGTGGATTCAGGGATTTGTTTAAATCCCTGGTTTTAGACCAGCCCTCTCTCCCTGACGTGGGCGACTTCACTATTTATTTGGATCCTTGGACGACCCGGCCAGAGCCATCATTGCCAACATCCCACCAGAGAAGGGACAACAGTTTCCTCACGCATGAGGCGTCCTCTGCAGGACCTATGATACTATGATAACGAAGGAATGAAACACTCCTATTGGAAACCCTCTCGCGTGGTGCTCGGTTGTCCGCTGAGCATGTCGAGTAACTCCTGGCCACTGATTGAGTAACTCGGTCGAGGCCGCTGAAGCCTTGCTTAAAGTTGTCGCGCCGGACATGGCGTCCTTTCTAGTTTTTTCTTTACTCGCCAGATATTTAGACCCCCTCCCCACCAAGGAGGCTTTGAAAAGAAGCACGTTGCTGGGAATTCCCAACGGTTTCCCAGCTCAAGGGACTTCTGCTACAACGACTTCACGCCTTGCAGCTCTCTCCACCGCCATCTGCCGTTCGCTCTCCCGCGCCTCCTTCTCGTTCCATACCGCCCCGACGGCTCTCGCCCTCAACGTCGTCTTACCCCAACGCGTCACATCACATGCCTTCGGTCATCTCCTCTCGTGGCTCCCCCACAATCGCTTTTTTTTACCGAAGATCTCCCCCTCCTTCCGAATGTAATTATTGCCGACCTGACCACACTATTCGCTAGTGCAAGGGGTTCAAAGCCATGCCAGTTACTCTGCGGCGGACCTTCGTGGTCGAAAATCGTATCTGCCGGAACTGTTTGTCTGGCGGCCATCTTCACGATCGCTATCGCTCCGAGCACTCAAGCCATATGTGCCACCGTCGCCGCCACCATACCATTCTGCATGTGCAGTCTCAGCGTACGCAGCCTCCGAACCCATCTTCGCACCAGTCATCCACCAGCCGTCAGTCATCGCCTCCTCCTTTGCCGCCTCCTTCGCACCCGGAACCTGAACATGCCGTTTCTCCTCTGCTTGCCCGGTGGGCTGACTGTCCGGAGTCGCCGACCTTCTCCGCCAACTCGCGGACGCGTTCACTCTAGACGGCTCTCCGACTCGCCTACCCCGGAATGTTGTCGGTCGCTCACCCTGGAATGCTAAATCCGCTCGCCTTCACCCACCATACTTATGCACGCCTTCGCTTAGAAAACCCGCCTTACTATGTCATCGCCCGCGCTCTTATTGACTCCGGGAGTCACGTGACAATCATTACCCACGCCTTCGCTCAGCGCCTTCATCTACCGCTCCAGTCAGCCGAATCCAACATATACACTCTGGGTCCAACACCTCCACCCGCTCGCACTACCGCGCCACCCTCCGTCTCTCCATCCCAGTGCTGGTATTGGACAGCATCACTCCCCCTACACCGTACAACACCGTACCGGACAATTGGGTACGTCTGAGCACGTCTGGTTGACTGATGGTAGGTTTAATAAATCTGGTAGTATGACATTTTTCTCGGGAATGATGTTCTTCCCCATCTTCTCCTCCCGGGCAGTCTCCCGCCCAGCTTGCGTACCCCGGCCACCTTTCAGACTAATCTCGGCTGGGTCCTTTACGGGCCTTATCGCCCTCTTCCGCACTCGAAACGAGTGAGGTTTACCGCTTCCACCCGCGACAATGAGCGCCTCCGCTCTCGTACTCCACGCCAACGTCCCGCGCCACCACCTCCATTGGACACGAGTCCCTCTTGTGACTGTCCGTTGGAAGACATCAGCGCCTCGCTCCCTGCAGCTCCGCAGACCGCCTCTACATTCGCCATTTCCCCGTACATCTTGCCTCCCTGTCCCTCTCAGAGTGAAGAGGAAGATCTTAAACAGGTCGTGCGCTATTTCAGGGAGATAGATAAGGTTCCCGAGAATTTACCTCTCACCGCCGACGAACGCGCCTGCGAGAACATTTTCTCCCGCTCGGTCCAGCGTTCCACCAATGGCGCTACATCGTGTCTCTCTCTCTCATTGACGACAAGCTCGGGGTGTCCGTCACCGTCGCCACCCGCCAGTTCCTCCGGTTGGAAAAGCGCCTTAACCAGAATCCGCCTTTATGCGACGCCTTGAAGGATTACCTAGATAGTGCTCACATAGAGCCGGTCCTTCCTGATGATGCTCCGCCCACGCATGAGCCATACTATATTCCCCATCACGCGGTCATCGGCCTGACGACGTACTGCGTCACCCACCCACCAACGAAGCTGCGTGTTGTATTCAACGCCTCCTGCGCCTTCTCTAACGGCCGTTCCCTGAACGACCTCTTACTCACCAGTCAGGCTGATATCGCCACACTTCTCCTACGTTTTCGCCTTCACGCCTTTGTCTTCACTGCCGACATTTGGCAAATGTACCGCCAAATCCTTGTCGTCCCTAATCATCGGGATTTTCAGCGTATCATTTGGCAATTCTCTGAACAAGACCCTATTCGTCCTTCCGCCTGAACACGGTGACCTACGGCGTATCCTCCGCGCCCTACCTCGCCCTACGGACCCTTCACCAACTACCGCCTGATCAAGGATATAAATATCCTTCTGCCCAAGCCGCATTACTCAATGATGTGTTAATTACAATATTTTGTTTATTGATTTGTTTTGAATCAATTGTCCTATTGCTAAATTGATTATTCTTTAAAGTGAAGTTAATATTTTCAAAAATTATTTCCTTAGAGGATACATTATAAGTTTCTAAATGATAGTTATTAAAAATACAGGTTTTGTTTTCTAAATTTATATATTCCAATTATTTGTTTATATTTATTAATGTTCTTGCATTGAATATGAAGGCTCTTTGTTTCTTTTGCTACAGTTATTACAATGTTAGAATTCTCTATTTTTATTATGTCAAATCCGTCATTTATATTATGATATTTACATTTATTATTATTATTTATAATTATATTATTTAAGCATTTGCCTACTTCAATGAAGTTTGTTTTACAAAAATACTTTTCTTCAACTTTATACATTTATTAGTCGTTAGTAGACTATTATCCTTTTTTATTATTAATTCTTTATTTTCATCTAGCATAAACATTTCTTTATTATTAATAATAGGAATTGGTGTTATTTGTAACAATTTATTGGTTTTATAATTTGTTTCATAAACTGGGATTTCAAGTAAATATCTTATTTCTCCGTTTTTTAATTTACAATGGCTAGTGATTTGTTGTGTAATATCCCAAAAGTTAAGGTTAGTAATTTCGTCAGTTAGTTTTTGTAATTCTTTAGTAGTGATAATAGAGCTGTGTATTTGGTTTAGATTACAAAAAGTTAGGCTAGTTTCTATTTCGCTTAATATTTCGATTAGGTTAATAGTCAGTAGTACAAGCTGGTTTATTATGTCTTTGATAATTAATGTGTTTTGGCAAGATATACTTTCGTTAATTAATGTTTCTATTTGCATAATTCTGGATTTTAATACTAGTTCATTATGTTTTACATTTTCAATTTGGCTGTTGAATTTAGTAATCATTTCTTTATTTAATCTTATAGTTTTTAAATTTTGTTTTTGGAGGATGTCTTGATTTTTGTTAATCTTATTGAATAGTTTATCGTATTTTTACCGTCTTCTGAATCTAAGTTGCCAGATATAGCTTTGATGATAGTTCCTAACCCGTTCATTAATCCTCGTTTAGTTCTTTTTTTATTAGATAAGTTTCCAATTTTGTCTGTAAGTCTCTGGAAGTCTAAAATGTTAATAAATGTTTCTAGTTCTCTGTTGTATGAATTTTCGGTTGAATTAACGGTATTTAGTTTGTCATATATGTCTATTATATATTCTTTTAACTTTATAAATTCTATTTCTATGTTAGTTAAGTTATAATTGTAGTAAGAATAATGTGATGTTAGGTAAATTTATGTATCCCCGCAAGGGGTAGTTGTTGCATGCAACTACTTGGAAAGTAGCGATCCCACGGGTTACCACAGCTCAGTACACCATGCACACTCACCAGAACAGTACACTAACGCTTACACTACACACCCCTCATAAACCACTAAGGCACGAACAGTACATCTCAGGGCTACCTTCCCTGGGGAAGCGGTCCCATCTGGGAGGGCCGGTCTGGAGGCTCTAAGGAGGCAGCCCCTCCACCAGACTCGGACGCTGTGGGCTAATACCCGCACGTCTTAAAATTTTGATTACGATACCTCAAAGAGAAAATAGTAACGCCGGATTGATTAATGGGAATAGACCCTGGAAACGCTATACGGACTTAAAAATTGGTTTTTGGAAAATTTTATCACTATATAGACTAGGAGGCTTGCAAGGCCTTGTTAATGTAATTGACAGTTATAAAATAGACCTTGCTGCTATCCAAGAGATCCGCTGGATTGGCAAAGGCCTTCTTGAAAAAAGACACCACACCTTTTATTACAGCTGCCATGAGAAAAAACACATCTTTGGGACTAGCTTCGTAGTGAGAGGAAGAATCAGAGAGCAAGTCATTGGATTTACCCCTGTGAATCCTCGTATCTGTAAACTTAGGATGAAAGGAAAATTCTTTAATTATAGCTTTGTAAGCTGCCATGCACCCACGGAAACATCAGAGGAGGAAGAAAAGGAGGACTTGAACCTGGATTCGATTTTGTATGTGGTCCGCTTGATGTTGACGAATGTGAGTTCCGAAATAAACGTTTAAAAACCACCGAAATGCTGTATAAACGAGTTGGTTGCTTCGCAATCTCGACAACTATTTCGTTTTCGAGTGTGGTCCTATCGACTGCGCCAATTATGTAAATTTTGCTAAGAATTTACTTTTTAAAAAATGAATTTATTTCAAATACGAACGTTCACATACATACAGAGATTAAAATGAGAATTAAATGAGAATCAAAATAAGAATGACAATAACAATGATAAGTCTAATATATATATGATTAGAGAGCGTGGGCGGCAGAGTTGTATAAACAGAAAGATGAAACAGGTGTCCTATAACTTGTACGTCGATGACATCCTCACTGGAGCTTCGTCAGAGTCGGAAGCCCAAGCCCTAGGCGCTCAACTGCAGCAGCTGCTCACGGCGGGAAGGTTCGAGTTGCGTAAATGGGCTTCCAACTCGCCCGCCCTTTTGCAGGATCTTCCGGCTGAACATTGCCGGCTACCCACGTCTGAGGATCCGCTGTGCCTCGACCGAGATCCAATTCTAAAAATTTTGGGACTAGAATGGAACCCCATCGCGGACACCTTCATCTACGCCGTCCGCATGAGTGATCCCGCCTCCACCAAACGTACCGTCCTCAGCCAGATGACGCGCATCTTCGACCCTCTAGGGTGGCTTACTCCTGTCGTTTCGCGCCAAACTGTTCTTCCGCCAGCTATACCGCCAATTGGAATGGAACCAAACCCTGCCCGCGGAGCTCGTAGCTCCTTGGCACGACTTTCAGAGTCACCTCCCGGATCTTGGCCACCTTCAAATACCGCGCCTATTGCCCGCCGTTCATCCCTCGTCTGTTCATTATCTTGTCGGATTCTGCGACGCCTCCAAATCGGGTTATACCGCTGTCGTGTACCTCCACACCACCACTGCAAATGGCCATCACCACGTCCACCTGCTCACCGCCAAATCAAAGGTGGCCCCCAACAAAGCCATATCTTTACCGCGCCTTGAATTATGTGGCGCCCATCTCCTCGCCAAACTCCTACACGCGGTTAATACGAGCCTACTTCCACATCTCGGCGCCCTTCTTACCACGTTCTCCGATTCCACGGTCACTCTTGCCCAGATTCGCGTCAGTTTGTTAGTCCGCTTAGCTGTCCCCTACTTCCGCGCGCGTCCGGCCGTCCATTTGTTAGTACGGCCTTCTCAGAATTCTCTACCCACGTCTTCCTTCCCCGGTTACTGTGAAAAGGGGTCAGCTTTCCTGCCTCATCCCGTCACCCTATCTCTCCTTTCCACGTATCCGCTCCTCGCACCCCACCACCAACCTTCTTTCCCCACTACTTCCGCTTGCCCATACGGCCAACGCCCTGTGTTCTGCTTCACTTGCCTTCAGTATCTCGCCGGTACAACATTCTGTTTTACCGCTTCTTCTTCTTTTGTCTTTGTTGTATTGTGAATTTGCCTTGTAGTTCTTGTCGCCTTACAAGCGCCTGTTCGCCTCGTTATTAGTTTAAATAGTACTTTACTATACAAAAGAAAATAAATACAAAAACTGATATATAAAAATAAGTACAATAGACATGGCTAAAGCCGTCTGCCGGAGTTTGTCTTAGATACAATGTATAAATACATACAAAAATAAAATAACTATTTGCAATTGAAGCAAAGTAATATTAAATGTAAGTAGACAAAAAAATATGAAAAGTTAATAGAAAGAAAAAAATTAAAATATTTACAATAATGTAATAAGTAATATATAAATTAGGAAACTTTTACACAAAAAACAAAGAAAATACAGATATAAAAAATATATAAAAAAAGAAATTAATAAAATAACATAAAAATAAAAAGAGACAAAAAAAAAATGATTAAATTCTATGAATTATACTGTTTAAAAAAGTGTACATTCATTATGTGAAGAGTACATACAATATTTAATTTGATAATCTAAAATTTCTTATGCCCCAAATATGACGAGCAAACCTAAGCAATAACCGATCTGAGATGGAAAACAATTCAACAATAAAACTACCAGAAATGAGATCAGAGCCGAAGAATCTTTTTCGCGAGTCAGCAAATGCTGGACATTCCCCAAGAAAGTGATAAAGAGTCTCAGGCTGCCGAAGATTACACACCTGGCAATACTCCCTGTCCGCATCCCTCTCCATCCAAGGGACTCTAAATTTAAGAGCTCCCCTTTGAGTTTAAACCACAAACTCAGATCAGATAAATTAAAACAAGTCACTGAGTTCAACCCGCAATGAGTACCGAAATCTTCTTTGTTTTCTATTAAAGCTCGATACAACAGATACTTATCAGAATTTTTAGCACGCTCAAGAGATTCTTTCCTATAAAAATGTGTTAAAGAAGAAATTAAAGAGCCTAGTTGCTTTGACCATACGGATTTATCCTGGATTGATGAGTCAAAGTGTACACCATGCAGTTGGGATAAACTAATCCACGAAGAAAACCATGATAATTTACGCCTAATTATTTCCATGACCACTAGGCAAGCGATGGTCAGGTAATTCAAGCAAATTGAGGCAATAACTTATATTAAGTTTCAATGTGAAGAGAAAAACCGGATCCAAGGAAGTTTCGATATGCAGCATATAGTTGGGAGTGCAGGCAGGAAGAGAAAACAACCTTTTAAGAAAATATCTTTGAAATTTCTCTAACAGTTCATATTGTTCATGCCCCCACACTTGAGCACCATAACAAGCTACTGTCCGAGATACAGTCTTATAAATTTGATATTTGACCCGCAATGGCGCATCATTAACCGAAATCACATTAGCCCACATGGTATTGATACCCAGTTTGGCAACTGAGATTTTCCTCTTAAAATGTTCATAAAAGGAGAGCCGACTAGACAGTGTGATTCCCAAATAATTGTAGGTTTTTACGATCTCAATTTGTTGGCCCCCATATCTCCAGCACTCACGAGATCCCAATCGATCACCTCTACGGAAAACTAGGATCTTAGATTTACTAAGATTAATGTGTAGGTTCCATTGCTTACAGTATGTTATTAACCATCGGTGAGTAGCAATAAATCATCTCTCCGCGCCATCACCTTCACGAGGATATATCGTTTGCGCCTTAGTGGACTCGCCTTCACCCGCCGCTTCAACAATAGCATCATCTGCTTCTAGGGAGCATTCCAATCCCTTTACGCTCACCTCAGGTCCTTTCTTTCGCCACAATGCACACACACACACACACACACACACACACACACACCAACCACACCTTCCTTTCTCAGTCCGTCAGTCGACTCATCATCACCTGACACAAATCGTCAGGCCTTAAAATTACAATGAGATGTTTGTACGGCAATGGCCAGAGGAGTTTTTAAAGAAAAAGAATTCTTTGTTGCTCTACGTTTCGGGTACCATTGGTGCCCTTCTTCAGGAGCTCTGTACAATTTATTGGAACAAATACATTATTGTACAGTAAGTAGTTATGAAAAAGTGCATAGATTTATAATAAAGAATGAAAAATTTAAATGAAATATTAATAGAAGAAATTGTAAAACAGAAATGACAGTAAATTAAATAAAAGGATATTAACAATAAGAGAAAATAAGACAGATAAAGATACCTTTAGGGTAGGAGAGGAGTGAACGTTGAGACTGAAATGAGAAGAGAGTACTTTTTTTTATTTAAAAAACTGTTAAAAGGTGGAAGGAACAAGAGAATGTTTGTAGTGAGGCGCGGCGATTTCAAATTTGGAAGAACAAATTACTGGCGAGTATCTTTTTTTAGGGTTAGAAAAAATTTGTAAGTTGAGTTATTATTTCTTTGTCTCTTTTAAAATTGATAGAATTCGGATGGAGGTGAATTGTAAGGATTTGCATAGAAGACGTTTGAATGGTTGGGGTAAGGGGTTAAAATGGAAGGGTTATTTGAAATCGATGCCATGATTGAAAGTCAGAACATGTTTGGAGAGAGCACTGCTGTCAATTTTTTTGTTAATAATGTCTAGTTCGTGTTGTCTGAGTCTTTTTTGTAAAAACTGTTTGGATTCATCTATGTAGCAAACGTTGCAGTTCGGTGTGGGAAGATGGTTTTGAATAATGGTTCACTGCGAATTTTGTCTGTTCGTTTATAAGGTTTTGTTTCTTGTGTTTATATATTTCAAGTTGTTCTAGTATGTTCAGTCGTCGTCCTTTTTTGCTGAATGTATTAATTTTATCGTGGTGGAGATATTGTCGGGTTTGTGTTTGTTCGTGTTTAGGTGATTGGCATAATTTGAGTCAATTTTGTTGTACTTATATGATCTGACGTATCGGCAAATCTTTCCCTATTTTTCTGCCTGTCCGGCAACGTAAATGTCGCTACAGTCCGGGCATTTCAATTCATAAACCCCTTTTGCTGTCATATACGTCAGTAGTCTCAGTATGTGTGCGGATTTTATTGTCTAGTTTATTGTTAGTTCTGAAAGATGTCTTGATGCCCCGCTGCTTAAAAAATGATTTTAATGATAGTATAATGATTTATCTTTTTACTGTATGTTTTATTGTTTGCAGGGAAGTAATGGGAATTTGTGGTTCCCAGTTTGTGGCCGAACTAACAACAATGCTTCACCAGATCTTGGAATTGAAAGTGACCAAGGGAGACTGTCCAGTCTCGATGCATTGACTTTATCTTCCCCTAAAACTGCACGTGTTGGTCAGTATATTTATATGTCTCTGAAGTTTTTATTGTATTTCACATGTCGGAATATACATATGTACCAATTTTGTTCAAGTTAATTAAATCTACTTTCAAAAATAAAAATCCACACAGAGTAAAAGAAATTGCTTTGTTTACTTATTGAATTCGAAATTCAACATTCCACCTCTTAGAAGTATACGTATAGCACAATAGATCGTAAGGTCGCAGTGCATTGGGCCCCCACCTCTTAGAATTTCTGTATAAGATGTTTCTTAAATTAAAGTTAACAGGTCGGCCTGGCAAGTAAACAGATCAGCTGGCAAGTTTTTCAATCAAATAAAAGATAATGTCTTTTTGACATTCTTCTATAGCCCTTCGAGCTTCTCAGGAAAAATCACTTATGTCACATCCGGGCCCCTTTTTTACCAAACAACTCTGTATTACTGCAGCCTTCAGGCTGAGTTCAAGAGATATGTCCATCACCAAGCTGGCAGCAACTTGCTAGTCTAGAGGAATCGATTACAAGCGTAATTTTAAACTGTGTCACATTTTCAGCAAAGTGAGACTGCAATAATACCTAACATGAAGGCATTCTAAGGAGAAACTACCCTCCAACTATTTTCCCAAATTGTAAGAAATTCTGGTGAAACTTTTTCAGAATATCTTTTAGACTATTTTCAATAGAAAACGCACATTAATTTGATTATTTTAGTTTTATACATTCCTATTTCAATGTATAGTTTTCCAAATTCATTTAAACTATTTCAGAATATATTTAAAACTTTCAGGTTTCCGTGACTAATGTCATGCAAACCTCTATGGACTTGGGCTTGAGTGGCAACGCTTCGGTGTCTTGATATAAACTGTGTTTCTCCTATAACAGTAGGTTTGTTCAAGGTTGTTGGTTTGAGTTTCAGACTAACACCAGTGTTGGAACTCAAACCAAAATCTACCATGAAGAAGCCAACTAAAATATATGCGGAACGTCAGATTATATTGACACTCCGGTCTCAAGCCGAAGACCATAGTGTTTTGTATATTTAAAGTTTTTCCAAATATATTTAAAAATTTTTGAAACATGGTCTAATGATGATAATAGTAGTAATATATTACTACTAATTCGTATGCGAAGTTGGCATAGAATTTGAAAAATATGTTTAAACAACTGTCCCGTCCTCCCCTCATTTTGTTAGCTCCGCTAAGGAACAAGAAAGGAACAATTAATAATTTTTTAATAAGTGTGGATTTTCAGTTAAACTTGTATGGTTGGATTTCTTATTGGAAACTGTGGTTTAAGAAGACATCTCTTCATAATGAGGGCTTCTGCCAGACCTCTTTTGAGAGGAAGAAAAACCCATCTTACTGCCTGGTTGTGAACACATTAGATTCAGGACCTTTGGTTGGAACTGGATGTTCTGTGTCTAACATAGAACTCTGGCTATTTCCCTTTAGACTTAGGTAGAATCCGATTTGTTCGAACTGTTCTGTATCTAGGTGGATAGAGTCGGGCCCTGATTTTTGTTCTAGACCCGGGTTTTCTTTTGGGTAACTATATGGGCCCAGAAGAGCAGGATAGTTTTGGGTTTGTATCCTTACCACAAACCATTATTATTTTCTCTTATTGTTGATAAGAGGAAGTATTGCGGACATTTTAAATTTTCGATTAAGAGTTTTCAACGAAAATACACATTTTGGTGTCCCCTGAGTCAGAAAAATTTGTTTTTAGAAATTGTGTGTGAAAGCGATTTTCTTTTGGTTTATCAACTAGGTATACTTATAAAGTGCTATAACTTTTATTTGAAACATTCTCCAGGAAAATTCAGTGTGGGGGGGAGTTAACGTTACACTTTAACTAAAATGTTATTCATTTAAATTATATAACCCCTATTAACCTATATAATATTGATAAGAAATAAATATGTGGGTCATCCGGTAGTGCGACATTTTTTCGTTTTCTGCGATTTTCTCAAGGAATTTCTTTTAAAGTCACTAACGAAATTTCTTTGAGCTTGGCTTGATGAAATGTTACAGAACTATTACAATACAGAACTGCCACATATATAGGTCTATGACTTTTGCTTGAATCATTTTTCTGATTAAATAAGGGGTTTCTGGAGGAACTGAAAAGTTATGCTTCCCTTAAGTGTCGTTTTTAATTTATTTAGAAATGTTTTTAATTTGAATGAGGTTTAGTACGGCAATGGTCAGAGGAGTTTTTAAAGGAAAAGAATTCTTTATTGCTCTACGTTTCGGGTACTATTGGTGCCCTTCGTTCAGGAGCTCTGTAAAATTTATTGGAGAAAATACATTATTGTAGAATATAGTAGTTGTGAAAAAGTGCAAAGATTTATAATAAAAAAATAAATTAATGAAATATTAACAGACGAAATTTAAAACAGAAGTGACAGTAAATTAAACAAAGGATGTTGTGGTGCTTGGTTCCGCAGAGCTGGAAAGCATTAGAGACATTTTCCGTGGTAGCATGCTTCATTTTATGGTCATCGACCGGTTTCGGGCGGTCGCCCATCGTCAGGATGCGTTTTTCAGACAGTGTGACAACACAGAATTGCAGAGAGCAAATTTAGTCTTCACACTTTAATTTTTGATAGTAAAAATTAAAATTTGTAGAGTGTGAAGACTAAATTTGCTCTGTGCAAGTCTGTGTTGTCACACTGTCTGAAAAACGCATCCTGAAGATGGACGAACGCCCGAAACCGGTCGATGACCACAATGAAGCAGGTTACCACGGAAAATGCCTCCGATGCTAAACAAAGGATATTAACAGTAGGAGAAAATAAGACAGATAAAGATTCCTTAATTTGATTTTTAATATAATTAAAGCAGTTAAATTTCGGAAGAATTCCAATAATGACTATGAATATCTGTTAATAATAACTATGTAAATTGCACTAATAAAGATCGTGAAAAAAACGGATAATAAATTATTAGAGAAACGGCTTTAAATTGGTTTTCACTTCAGTGAATTGTTCTTCCACTTATATAATTTTAAGAATTACTTACTGCATTGGTAGAATTACAAGTATCAAGAAAATCATTTAACGGGAAAGTCAGTTTTATTGAAAGTTTGAATGTAATCCTTCAATGAAGGTTTCTGACCTTTTTGAAACATTCTTCAGAAAAATTCAGTTGGGGGGAGGGTTGATTTTCTAAAATCAGGCTTAAAATACTAATTGCGAATTGATCTTAAATTGATCTTATTTGAAATGTTTTTCCAGAAACTTAGTCAAAAATAAGTTTCTGGGGATCGTGTGACCTTAGCCTTATTTTATTAAATTGCCATTTCAGTTTTTGTTGGGCATTGATTGTTGGGTTCTGTTTATTTATCATATTCAGATAGTGTATATATCCCAAGAACCACAAGTAAATCTACTGTTACCATCACCACTATTTATTTTTTATAGTAAAAATTAAAATTTGTAGAAAAATGACCAATTATACTTATAATAATTGAAGAGAAAGTCGTGTCTTCTTCTTTTTGTGGCAACACCTATGTCATCACCTGCCTTCTCCAATATTATCATCATTATATCATATTTCAAGATGGTTAACGGTATTAGTAAACAATATATTTTGAACAAGTTTAAATGAATTGGGAAATGTTATTTTAAAGAAATGTTTAAAGTAGAAACGTAAGAGCACGAAAAATTTGTGTTTTGACTAATAAAAATACTTTTTCCAATGGCTTTTTGTTCTTGCTCTGTGTATGTGTGTGGCGTTGCGGAGAGGCATCTTCAAAGTCCAAAATATAAATACTCAGTGTTTTGATGGCTTTCATGTTGATTTCCAGCAAAGGTGAGTTCTACCTGGGTAGAGCAGACGGCCATTGGATTTCACGCTAGTTTTCTTTTTTACCACTACTACTATCCTGCCAATCCAATAATTTTCCTAAAATACAATTTTGTTTAAGTGTTTTGCTAGAAAATAATTTCGTTTCTCACTGCTTTTAAAAACTCTCTCACCAAAAACGTTTAACATGCCATTATACAGGATTAATGCATATATCATCAATTATTATGGAATGTTGGTTAACGTGAATAATGCAATTCCGGCCCCTAATACTTAATGTTCGGTCCCCATCTTGGCCTTGGATTTCTATGAGTTTCTTAATGTGAGTAATATACAGTTATATAATAAAGTATGTTTACTATCCGCCTCCGTCCTCGACACCTCATTGGTAGTTGGATGTAAAGCCCGTCTAAAAAATTAGCCTTAACGTATTGTAACGTTTTTTCCTCTAAACTAGCTACTGCAACTAATTTTAAGTGGGTTCGTATAGATAAAATACTCTAAACTTCAATAAAGAAAACACCAATTTATTGTTATACACAATAAATTACAAAATACAACACTTAGTAATAATTACTTCACAGTTTAAACTACAAAAGTTCACTTTGTTCACTTTTTACAAACTAGTGACTTGGTTTGTAACTGGAAAACTCTCTCAACTCTCTGTGGTCCCTCTATTTATATTGGTGGAGAACCTTCTAGACTCTTCTCAATTCTTCCAGAGAGAACTAGAGCGCCGCCAGCGCTTCCTGCGGCCACTAAGAGAACCTTAGTTACCTGCCTTCTCTCCTAGATGGCACCACTGGCTGCGTTACAGTATTTTTACAGTATTTCAAAATACAGTCCGAAATTTTTGTTGCTAAAATATGCTATTTTATATTATTTTTGCTTTAGATTTTCTTTTGTCTTCTATTGCCATTATTGTCTGGGCGGGTAAAATAATATTGGAAATTTCCTAGTTTTTTTTAATACATGTAATCCAAAACACAAATTTACTGGAAGGAATTTACAGATAGTACATAGATGTATGTTCGAATAAACGAATTAATTGTGGCTAATGAAAGCAAGATATCATTGGAAATAAATAATAGAAGATAAACAGATTTCTAAGATCAGAAGTATTGGCACATTATTAAATTGTTTACTTATTATGTTGTATTTTTACCATCATTCATCTAATTCTTTTCTAAACTTCAAAGTTGGCTTACCAAAAGTATAAATGAATAAGATCATTCTGATTGCCTTTGAATAGATGAGTAAAAAAACAGCCGACTATACATATGGTGTGCACGATGAAATTATTTACCTCTGAGCATAGTTTAAGGTTCAATCATTCAGGTAGAATTATAAGAAAAATCCATTCAGTACGATTGCAAAGATACCAAGTTCAAAACGTTTGGCCAACTGTTAAACAACCATCTTGAAACTGCATGAGTTGAAAATAGATTAAGAAATTTATCGTTCAGTAAATAGTATGAATGCAGAGGAATTGTCGATATCAGCGACGTAATTTATGCGCAAATGGTATAAATATGTGGCTCACTAGGACATTGTAACAAACAGTACAATTATTCCAAACAAACTGAGGGAAAAAAGAAGCCTCAAAATCAATAGAAAACACTATTTCAGTCCCCAGACATAAAGCAACTGAATAAATTATGTTCTTGTCCCTTTTAATTTTTCTTGTAGTTCCCAATGAACACCGAAGTTGTCCGAAATGCCCCTTAAATAAACTTTCCGCAAGTTAAAGAATTTTTTTTCTTCGGACCCTTGCCATCTGCCAGTGTATTTTGTGATATTTCAAGAAATATGTAAGGAAAATCCTCTTTTTCTTGGTGGCCCGCCGTTACAGTGAACTTAACGCCATAAGAGAATGTTTACTTCCCCAGATTCTCTTAATATGAATTTTCCCACAAAATGTTCCAATGAAAGTCTTTATATATGTAGATGTTCAGTTTAAATGAAATCGGTGGAATTTAACGAGAAAATTGTAAACGTAAATAAATATCGAATAATAAGTAAAATGGTACTTCCAGTTCCCTGATTATCTTCAGATTTGGAATTTTTACAAAAATTCTATAACATTTAAAAATTTAATACTATAAATTTTATACGCGAAGGAAGATACAGTCCTCGTGAGATTCCAGGGTTGGTTTAAAGAAAATCGATGGTGCCATTTTCAAAAATATTGGAAAAACCGAAAAATCTATTCAGTAAAGTGGTACTTCCGGTTTCCTTATTATCGGATTTCCTACCTAAATGAAAATATCAATTTTGCCCTTTCTGAGATTTTCGTTTTATCTAGAAACCAGTGTTTCTTGCTCAAGTAAATTCAATATATTTCTTATGATACTTATTTTTCTTGCTCAAGTAAATATATTTTGTGAAAACTATTTCGAAAATTTGAAACGATCGAAATACTTGCTCTCACTGCCACAAGGAGAGTAAAATATTATTTTGTAAGGCCTTAATGTTAATGAACATTACAACCTGCTAAAAATAGAATATCTAGGAAACATAACTATCATCAAAGATTGGTAATATGATCTTTTCCATCTATAAAGATAACTATTTAACGATTAAAGATTGCTTTAAGATTAACGATTGCTGCCATCAGTTCAGAGATGGAGAGATCACTTTCCGGTAGTCGGACATTTGCGGCAGATTGCTGAACTTGATTCTTTCCAAGAGTGCTGAACGGCAAGCCTGGCCTGGTTTATTGCATGAATCCCTTCTGTCTGAGCCTTTTTTTTAACTTGTCCATGTTCTTTGGTATTCCTTTTAAACAATTAATTATACCCTTTTTTATTATTTATATGATTAAACATTTTGATACTTTACTTATTATCTTTTTACATTAATCATATAATTATTAGATTCTTTATTTATTACAATAAATAAATATAATATTTGCTATAGTTTATTAATTTTTGTTTTCTCTTGTTCACTTATACTAGGGGACATCGGAAAACTTGAGTTAGAGAATAGTGAACTTCGTGGCCAATTGCACCGTACTCGTAAAGCTTTGGAAGAAACATTCGCTCAATTGAATGCGGCCAATCAGCGTAAAAGACAAGTTGAACGTGCCATCTGTCGTCAGTTATCTAAAACACATTATATTTTACAAAAAGCTCGTACCAATCTTGAGTGTTCAGATCAACCATCTACTACCACTTCACAACTATAGTTACTCTAGTCTCATACTTCTGTTTAATTTATCCATAATTTACATTATTTCTCAATATCTTTTTTCTTTGTTTTGTTTTTTTTAATTACTTTTTGTGTTTAATAAAGTAATAACAATAATAATAAATTATAATTTATTAGTTCAGGGTAACTCTGTGATAGTACCTTGTAAAAAGATTGTAAATATTGTTTATTATGTACAAATAAATTATATATAACGAATCAAAAACAGCCAGTATTAACGAATGAATGAGAAATATTTTTATGAACAATTTATTGTGTAAGCGTGTGAGCGTATTTTTTATGAAGAATTTGATGTTTTATACAAGAATTAGATCAAGATTATTAATTTCTAATTCAATTTTTAAAACGAGAAAGTGACCTTAAAAAAAATATTAATTCTTGTACAAATGTGTTTATTTGTTCTATTTTATTATTCACTATTTTATAAAGGGCGCGCGCGAAACAAACTGTTTTTTAATAAAACAAAAACAATCAAAATTAACAAAACTTTCTTAATTTTATTTTTTTGAAATTTATCACATTTAATGTACGACCAAAAACGTGTTGCTTCTCGAGTTGTAAATAAATAAATACTAAATTACATATTAATAAATAAATGTATAAAATATACATTTCACTTTTCTAATTATTGTACCTTGAAATATCATCCTTCACATTTGATTGAAAAGGAATTCAAGAATATTATTGCATAACATTTATTAAATTTATTACCTAAAGATTGCGAAATATTTAATAATTATTTTCTAAAGCTGACAAGATATTGTAATAGCCAAGAAATCTGAAGGATTAGGGAGTATGAGTTGCAAGTGCTATATTTCAATTGTATCATGTACGTATATTTCGAGCGTTATCTTACAAATTCCACACTTCATCAAGATGGCTAGTTTGGTTTTATTTTGTTATATACTTTCCCTTAAGTCGGCTTCAAATCTGGCCACATTCGGCCAGACTTAAGCGCTTAGCAACCAACATTAGAGCATCTTTCTTAATTCATAATTTTCGTGCAAAACACCTCTTTTAGGCAGGCGAGGCCTCTATCTTGCAAAATTCAAAACATCTTTGGGTTCGGGCCCGCGTCAGTGGTTTGATGAAAATTTAACTTGGCCCACATTGCAGTAAGCTTCTACGTAGTTGTTGGTTTACTTGGCGTAACGTCTGCTTATACCAAATCAGTGGCGCGAACTCAACCCGAAGACCTTTAGTGGTCTTTTCAATTTTAAAAATTTAATCTAAAAACCATATTACAAAAACAAAGTATACGAACCTGGTAATATTAAATGCGTGAGAATAACTAACAATTTTGTAAACAATAATTAATTTTAATGAGTTTGGTTTGGTCCGCAATTCTGGCTAATACCTAAGATTGTATCCGTCATATCATGTTTATCTTTGTTCAATTCTGAACGGTTTCGATTTTCCTCCACAATCCAAGACTGGTTCATCAAGACTGCGTTGATTTTCACTTGTAAAGTTTCTTTTCTGATTGTGAATCAGTCAGAGTAATTTGTGATAGCACTTTAAAAGTGAAAATCTAGGTCTCTAAACAAACTTGATGAACCACAGACTCTAATAATGAAAGAGGATCATTGGAAACCAGTAAGAACTGAACAAAAGAACACAATCCCACAAATTATTGTTAATTTTCTTAGATTAAAAAAAAAATTATTTAACCACTGTTGTCAATTATTTCAGAGTATATAATTATTTATTGAAAAATAAGATACAAGTGATCTTTTAGGTTTCCACGGTCATTTTCGTGAAAAACAGTTGAGTTTCCGGATTAAAACCGCGTCAATGGTCGACGTTTCGCCCCTATTGCAATTGTACTAAAGGTTTCTTTTTTACAAAGGTTCATTCTCCATTAGCTTTCAAGGTGTAAAGATCTGGAAGAAGCTCATTGCAATATGGGCGAAATGTCGCCCTCTAGCAAACCACTGGTGCGGTCTCAACCCGGAAACTCAAGTGTTTTTCAAGGTCTAAAGAATTTACTACATAATTTAATTCTCTAAATTAATTAGTACAGATAGCAGAGTCATTACAATGGATTTAACTTCGTCTTAAATTAACATATCATTTTAAGTAGTGTTATAGGCATTTAAAAAAAAATGCCCTGAAATAGCTTGATATGTATCTGGCCTTACAGTTGGACAAGTTCACTATGTAGAGAACTTGACTATGTTCATATGTTTTCATGGTGTTTTGCAAGATAACTATGCACAGAGTTGCACCCGGTGACATGTTAGGATGTCATCACTTCTAACTTGTCCAAGCTGATTCCATCCGATTTCCATCAATTTTCATATTTAGGTATGCAGGAAAAACTGCATAAATAATGTCCGTCTAATTTTTTCCAGGATAAAAATTAAGAATTATATAAAATAAAAACTGTTTCTTGTCAAACCTTTAAAGTGCATAATTTCAAAATGGACTCGTAATGGCAGTTTGATTTGTTCTAATTATTATATGTATTGTAAAAAGGATATGCATTTTTCTATCAACTCAAGCAATGACAGAATTATTTGATCACCTGTCATAAGAAATGTGGTGAACAGCCAATAGTAAGCAGACCAATAGATAAGCAGATAATGACGCATAACTTGGATTTAACAAACAATTCAAGTTCAAATTCTGCTGTCTAATTAATTTAGAGAATATTTGTAGTAAATTCCTTAGATCTTAAAAAACACTTGAGATTCCGGGTTGAGGCCGCGTCAGTGATTTGCTAGAAGCCGACATTTCGCCCATGTTACAATGAGCTTCTTTAGGGTACACCTTGAAAGATAATGGAGCAATGAATCTTAGTAAAAAAGAAACCTTTAGTACAATTCCGCTTTCAAGCTGTACGATTCTGAAGAAGCTCATTGCAATAGGGGCAAAACGTCGACCATAGACGCGGTTTTAACCCCCAAACTCAAGTGTTTCATGAAAATGGCCGTGGAAAAAAAAGAAAAGATTTATTGTATACAATTAAAAATTAAAATATAAATGAATGAATATTGTATAAATCAAAGCCATTATAATTTTGGAAGTAAAGCATAATTTTTATATATAAGTATGTGAACAAAACTGTCAATAATTTTAATACAAAATTTATTTTAATATAGTAAAGCGTTCTCCATGGCAAAAAATCAGAATTAAGTTTTAGTGCCAAATAAAAAAATACACGATGGACTATTAACTAATATTAAAATTATCAGTAATTTGATATGATGCTCATATTGATACTTTATTAGTGCCCCTCCTCTCACACTCAATTTTTAATTAATGAATAAATGATTTTATTTTATATATAAAGAATAATGAAATAAAAAATGAAAGAATTATGGCTGACTTTTAAATATACTGTTTTACCTTTAATATTAAAATGTTAAAAATAAAATAAATTTCATACAATTTGTGTTTTGTGTTATTTTGAAACACCCAAGATTTAACGAAAGGGTTTGATTGAAGTAGGAAATATTTAAATAAAAACGTGCATTAAAACTAATATTTCGTACATGAAAATAAAGGCGATATAAAGCATTAGATAAATGCAGCTGGTTTAAATAAAAAACATCCAGGCGACTGATGTTGACCAGAACCTTATTGCCTCGTCCTGAGAAAATGCAAATTAAATACCAAGTTTCGCTTTTCTGCGATTTTCCGTTTTCGAATCGTGTTGGCTGCACACATACACACACACACTGATAACTATGATTTTAATTTTGCAAATTAAATACCGTTATTTCAATAAAAAATAATTGATGTGATACCTTACACGATTTCTCTTACTGCAGTTTTGATGATTATAATTAAAACATTTTTTCAAACTTAAAAGTTACATGTCTCTTATTTATATGTACAGTTATTATATTAAACTTAATGAAACAGGATGGTGTCTTTAGGAGAAAATTGCATAAAACAAAAATAAATTTAGTAAAGTCTCATATCCGGTCAAATGATTTTCTTCATACTCGGAATTTTGGCAACACATTCAGTTCTAATTAATATTATATAGAGGATAAAATCGACAATAAGCAAACAGCGCTTTACAAGAAACCATAACTTCAACTCCGCAAAACCCTCTTAAATGAATTTTCCCAGATCAATGTTACAAATTAAAATCATGGACCTATATGGTGGTAATACATATATTTAAAGAAAATCGTTGAAGTCGTTTAGAGAAAATCGCAGCAAAAAAAAGAAGGAAAATCCATTCAATGAAATGGTACTTCCAATAGAGGAATTTTGACAGGTAAGTTCCTGCAGGATCCCATTCTGATACACAAAGGAAATGTTAAGTCTGAACTTTCTGCAATTTTTCGTTCGTGTGTCTTTGTACAGAGACACATACTACTACAGTATCATATTTTGGAGTTTTGATTAAAGGGATTGGATTCATTCGTTGGATAGTGGAACGCTTAGCGGAGCCCCAAAGTTCTATACCGTATGCCCAGTTTTAAGACTGAGTTGCATATTAGTCGATTGTTAAGTAATGTCAGTTTAGATTTGTTGTCAAGTACCCTAAAGCAATTGTTCAGATCTTGTGTTTCAGTCTAGTGAGGATTCCATGCAGGGTTTGTCTATATACAGCCTAAGATCGAGGACAACATTAACGTGAGGAAGAGGAATTATATTGCATATTGGAGCACAGGTAACTTTTTTGGGGAGTAAAGGTGATATGTTCGTTCGTTTAACTTTATTCTCCAATTCTTAAACCTTGTTTCCAAGAAAGGAAGGTAGGATTGAGGTTTCTTGTTGATGTTACAGGATCTTTGTGAACTAAAAGGATTGCATTATCATCTGTACAGGTAGACAGGGTGGTTTGAGGATGGGTAGTGTTAAAGCCTCGATTAATTTAGAGTAATAATAATTTGTAAATATTAAGTTTAATGTAATATAAACAATCCCCACTACTGCTGTGTACTACATCAAACAAGAGAGCTTTGGTCGTTTGAAGTTGAGCGGAGCTAGTCAGTCTTGGCCAAGCTGTACTAGATTACTTATCTATTTTTTGTCTGTCGGCAGCTCAGCTGGATGCAGATGGAAAAATTCTAGTTATCATTACTTGATTAGTTTCGATTTCTCTGCGGTCTTACCTCCCACCAGAGAAATTACCGTCATCAGGACGATTACCAGGACGCCCAGCCGCTACCAAGCGCCCCATCGCTTTATACTCTTCCAGCTCATTCTACAGGCAAATATAACTTCGTTTATGCCGGCCGGCATGAGCCACAGGTATCAATATTAAAATATTTAATGAACTAGGAACTTCGAATTGGATCTGGGAAAAAAAGGTAATGACGTCATATATACCTTTGTACCGGCGATAAAGAATTCAGTTCTATCTTTCGTAATATAGGCTCTGCCCATAGTGAAAATTACAATTTATAGCAGTTTTAGTATTTCTATTATGTATTGATTATTGAAATTTAATAAAATGAAATCTGATTCTGTGACTAACGTTCGTTTGCCCTTATTTTCCAATACAGTCCATTCTCTTTTGACAAGTAACCAGCTCGCAATTCCTAAGGCTTCACGGCGAATGTTTTGAACTATTTGTGGTAGCCTTAACAAAGTTTGCTGGTCCACCGAGCTTGATTATAATTTATTCGTCTTGTAATTTTGGAACCAAGGTTGTAGGGTCACAGTTCATCTTGTTACTAGGTTACTAGTACTATTTGTGAACTTAGATAATTTTAACTAAACATAGTTTACAAGGTTCATTTCAAATTTAAAAAATTAAAATTAAAATTGGAAGTTCCAATTAAATATTTTTTGTTAATATTTAAAGAATTTCTTAATAGGTACTTAAAATACATTCAGTTTTTTTGTTAATTATTTAAATAAAAAAATCATTTGTATTAAATTGCTACTTTTTGTTATAATAACAAGGCATTTATGATACAATATATAATACATATGAACCTAATTTGTAATTTATAAGTAATTCTATAGTAATTTATCTCTTATTACTTGCAGGTCGACTATTAGTAGCAAGTAAAAGGTGTGAATTTTTGTTTCCCTGCACAATAGCTGGAGTCTGGTTGGTCTGTATAATAATTTTGTTTATTAAATGATTTAATTTTTGTATGTTCTTAATCTGCCTCATACTTCATCTGTTCCACTTCTAATCAAGTGTTTTTTCACCGTAAATTTATTTAATTTTCTTAATTCTTTTGGTACAATGGGGCCTAAACCTGACATTAATAAGGCAGAAATTAAACTGTCGGAACTTGAAGATGAGGTCTTCGATTTATCTAATGATATAAATGAAAACTTGAATTTAGGAACTAAAATTTTTAATGAACCTCAGAAGGCTAATTTGTTTAAAGATCGTTTATCACTTATAGATGATACATATAATAAATTTTGAAAACATGTTAGTGAAGCCAAAGCTTTTGCTGTTAATCTTGATAATAAAGACGTAGTTATTGACCGTTTAGATACCCTTCGAAGTACTTCTCGAAATTCATATTTCGAAGCTTTGTCTCTCGGATCTTTTGAACAGCATCCGGGAAATAGCACGGCTGTAGAAGCTTGTATTTCAGAGTCCCAACCTTACATTAAATTACTTGTTGTTAATTTGCCAAATTTTAATGGTGATATTTCTACATGGATTTCCTTTAGGGATTCCTTTCTATCTCTGATTCACAACAATCCCAACTTAAGTGATTGGCAAAAATGTCATTATCTCAAATCAGCTTTGAAGTGTTCTGCCCTTCAAATTATTTCTTCTATTTCCATTTCTTCTGCTGATTATGCTTAGGCTTGGGCTTGTGTTCAAAGAAAATATGACAATCCAAGAAGGCAAGTGAATCAATATCTTGCCAAAATACTTAATTTCAAACCTTTACAAAGAAATAATTTCGAGTCATTAGAAAACTTCTCAGAAGTAGTTTTGGAAAGCTCTTCTGCTTTCATAAATTTAAAACTCCCTGACCCTTTGGGATTTATTTTATGTACATTAGGGTTGAAATTGTTAGGTGCGAAATCTAGGGAACGATTTGAGGCGGAATACGGATCAAAAAAGGAGATTCCTGCTTTTGAGGATTTTTCAAATTTTATCCACCAACAATGCGTTCAGGTTCAAGCTGAAAATATGATCGCAAATCTCGGCCAAACATCTTCGCATTCAAGCCCATTCCCTAAAGGTTCCAAGCATGGTAAACAAGTGTTTTTGTCAACCGATTGTTCGTCTTCAAACACTTGTCCCTTTTGTCAAGAGCGTCATAAACTATACAGTTGCTCCAAATTTCGTTCTCTTGAACCCATTCAACGATATGAGCGAACGAAATCTCTTCATTTATGCCTGAATTGTTTCGGATCGAAACACTCAGTGATTAATTGCTCTTCTACTAATGAATGCAACTATTGTGGAAAACGACATCATACTTTGTTGCATTTTTCTTCTCGCAATACTTACAAACATTCCCAAAATCAAGGAAGTGCTAACAATAAATTTATTCCTTCTGAAGCTCCAACTGACACATCACAAACCACTTCAGGGTCAGAAAAGAAAATTATTTCTGATAATGGGAATGATCCGCAAAACACTGATTCTCTAAAAGAATCTATTCTTGCAACCTCAGCTATTTCTGATATTTCTGTGTTATTGGGAACGGCCTGTGCAATGTTTAAGGATCATTTAGGAAATTTTCAACCTATACGAATATTAACTGATGTGGTTCACAGCGGTCTTTTCTGACTGCTACCTTTGCGCAGCGTTTAGGTTTAAAACGTTTTATAAATCCTCAATCTCTTCGCGGCTTTGGAGATAGTTCGATACAGGGCGGACATTTCCAAACTACTTGTACCTTAGCTCCTAAAGGAACTTTACAGCCAAGATTAACTACTAAAGCCATAATAATCCCAAAAATTACTGAAAAGGTTCCCATTAGCCCGGTTCCAACTTCTGTTAAAGAATATTTTCAACATTATAATTTAGCAGACAGTTCATTTTGGAAACCTGCAGCAATTGATTTTTTTATTAGGGGCGGATTTGTTTGCACAAATTCTTCAGGGACAATCCATAGATACACCAAACGGTTATCCGAATGCTCTCCAAACCATTTTTGGTTGGGTTTTGATTGGACCGATTAAATTCAACTAATGCCCCTTCTGACGGGCATTAGTCGGGCTCCTTGTCACTTACGACAATTGAAAGAACTACTTTGTGTTCTCTGGATGATCTCATGCAGAAATTCTGGGAGGTCGAAGTCGTGCCTGATGTTATCTCTAGCCCTGAGGAGGCAAAATGTGAAGAATATTTTATGGCCACCCATTCTCGAGATAGCATTGGACGATACCTTTTAAAACATTGTTCGTTTGCCTTTTAAAACTACTTGTAAGCCGAATTTAGGAGATTCATACTCTATAGCTTTAAAAAGATTTATATCTTAAGAACAAAAATTAAACAAAACTCCTTCATTAAAAAATGAATATTCTAGTATTTTTCGAGAATACCAAAACCTAGATTACATCTCCATTGCCCATCATAAAGATCAATATTTCTTACCCCACCACGGCGTAGTTAAAGAAACCTCTCCGACGAAAGTTCGAATAGTGTTCGACGCATCTTCTCGAGCGAAATTTGGGTCACTGAATGACAATTTATTAACCGGGCCTAAACTTCAGTCAGATGATCGACATGTAATTCTGAACTTTCGGCATTTTCGGTATGCAATTATGGCTGATATTTCTCAAATGTATTTACAGATAGTAGTTCATCCAGAAGACCGAGGATATCAACATTTCCTTTATAGATTTGATACAGAGGATTCCATTTCGGAATTCATTAAACAGAGTAACTTTTGGTATGTCTTGCTCCCCATTTTTAGCGATTCGCGATTTGCATCAGTTGATACAAGATAAAGGTACAGCTCATCCTCGAGCATCGAAAGCTTTACTGCAAAATACTTATGTTGATGACATCTTAGCGGGTGCAGATATGTTAGACGGTGCTTTGTTACTCCAGAAGTAATTAATCGAATTGTTGAATACGGGAGGATTTAGTTTAAAGAAATGGTCAAGTAATGTTGAGGAACTCGTACAAAATGTTTCCGGCAACACACAGGATATTTTGAGACTTCCTTCTTTAGAGTCCATCTTTGAAATTATTAGGAATACATTGGGACTCTTCTCATGATTGTCTCTTTTACAATATAGCAAGTGTTAAAGACCTTATCTTAACCAAGCGAGGTATATTATCAACGGTTACGCGGATATATGACCCCCTCGGTTAATTAGCTCCAGTAGTTTTTAGAGCTAAACGCTATCTGCAACAATTGTGGAATATGAAACTAGTTTGGGATGAACCTATCCGCTTACTTTAGCTCTGGAAAACCAAAAATTTTTCTCATCTTTACCAGCTCTAAGTAATATTTGCGCTGTATTTTTCCCGAAAAATCTCATTAATCAGTTTAGTAGGTTTCGCGGATGCTTCTATGGCGGCGTATGCGGCCGTCATATGTTTAAAAATCCAACTCAAAACCGGGCCCACGAATAGTTTTTTAATCATTTCGAAAACTCGATTAGCGCCTTTAAAGTCTATCAGCATCCCCAGACTTGAATTATACGCTGCCCTCTTGTTAATCAAGACTTCGAAATCGATCTCAAATTTTCTTGAAAATATTCCCATTGATAGCATATATTTCTTGACTGGCACGTCCGTTGTGCTCCAATGGCTTCGCCTCTCTCCGCATACTTTAAAAACTTTTGTAGCTAATCGCGTAGCTAAGATACTTGAAAGCTGTTCGTTATCTGATTGGTATCATGTACCTACCAATGAAAATCCAGCGGATTTAGCTTCACGTGGACTGACTTCAACAATCCTTATTGACAACGACCTTTGGTGGAAAGGGCCCAGATGGCTTCTTAAAGATATCTCCGAAGGCCAATTTCTAACCAATATAATGCGGCCTCTGTGCCAGACGTCAAACCTAGTGTTATTATATTATCTAATCAAGCTAAACCATTTTATTTAATAGAAATAATGGAGCGGTTCTCTTCATTTGGAAAATTAATTCGAGCTTTTTCTTTCATACTCAGATGTTGTTTTAATGCACATATACATAAAGAAGAACGGAAAGTCGGACCTTTAAATGTAGGAGAACTTAGAGAGGCAACACGAACTTTAATAAAGTCCATTCAAACCCATCATTTTGAATCTGACTCGCATTTTTTGAAAAACAATATGCAGTCACTCTCTCCCTTTAAAGATGATCATGGTATTCTTAGGGTAGGAGGCCGTCTTGCTCATACTTCATTAAAATATAATGAAAAACACCCTATACTTTTGCCTCCAACTACTTCAGTCGCTAATAAGAAGAAATTATTGGATACTAAATGGGCGACGTCTTATTCGATCGAGGGTCCATAAATGTAATCGTTGTCATCGCTATTGGACTACTGGCTTTTCCCCAATCATGGGAAATTTACCCCCATCCAGATTTGAACAAGGTAGGCCTTTTATTAATGTAAGGACCGATTTTGCAGGCCCATTCCTAATCAAGGAATCTAAACGACGAAAAGCTGCTGTAAACAAATGTTATATATGTTTATTTGTATGCTTCAGCCCTAAAGCTTTCATTTGGAAATCGTGTCCGACCTTACAACAGAAGCCTTCCTAGCTAGTTTAGACAGCTTTAAACTCGTCGAGGCTTACCTGCGAAAATAATTTCGGATAATGGTACTAATTTCGTAGGAGCTTGCCACTATTTGAAAGATTTGTATTTATGGCTTAGATCCCAAGATACACAAAGTGGAATCAGTGAACATTTACTTTCGCAACAGGTGCTTTGGGAGTTCATTCCTCCTACGGCTCCCCATTTTGGAGGCTGATGGGAAGCAAGGGTCAAGACATTTAAATACCATTTGAACCGTGTAATTGGAACACAAACTTTAACCTTTGAGGAATTTAACACGATAGCGACCCGAATTGAAGCCATCATGAACTCCAGACCTCTTTGCCCACTCTCAGCCTCTCCTGACGATCTAGATTTTCTTACCCCAGTGCATTTTCTGATCAGTGCCGCTCTTGTAGCATTGCCAGAGCATAATGTTGAGCAAGTTCCTAACAACAGGCTTTCCCGTTGGCAATTGATACACAAATGTATACAAGATATATGGAAAAAATGGCGTTTCGCCTATCTAAATACCTTGCAACAGAGGGTGAAATAGAAAGTATCCACTAGAAATATCGAAATAAATTCACTTGTACTTTTAAAAAACCGCAAAGTACCACCTTTACATTGGCCCACTGGTCGAGTAATAGCACTTTATCCTGGTACAGATGGAATAGAGAGAGTAGTCAAATTGTTAACAGCTAAAGTAGAATACGTCCGACCAGTCTCCAAACTTGTACCTTTGCTTACGTTAGAGGAGACTAGCCAAACATCTTAATTTTTCCTAGGAGGAAAAATTGGGGGGCGGTATGTTAAAGCCTCGATTAATTTAGAGTAATAATAATTTGTAAATTTTAAGTTTAATGTAATACAAACAATCCCCACTACTGCTGTGTACTACATCAAACAAGAGGACGTTTGAAGTTGAGCGGAGCTACAGTCAGTCTTGGCCAAGCTGTACTAGATTACTTATCTATTTTTTGTCTGTCGGCAGCTCAGCTGGATGCAGTTGAAAAATTCTAGTTATCATTACTTGATTAGTTTCGATTTCTCTGCGGTCTTACCGCCCACCAGAGAAATTTCCGTCATCAGGTTGATTACCAGGACGCCCAGTCGCCCATTCAGCGCCAGCCGCTACCAAGCGCCCCGTTGCTTTATACTCTTCCAGCTCATTCTACAGGCAAATATAACTTCGTATATGCCGGCCGGCATGAGCCGCAGGTACCAATATTAAAATATTTAATGAACTAGGAGCTTCGAATTGGATCCGAAAAAAGGTAATGACGTCATATTTACCTTTTTACCGGTGATAAAAAATTCAGTTCTATCTTTCGTAATATAGGCTCTGCCCATAGTGAAAATTACAATTTATAGCAGTTTTAGTATTTCTATTATGTATTGATTATTGAAATTTAATAAAATGAAATCTGATTCTGTGACTAACGTTCGTTTGCCCTTATTTTCCAATACAGTCCATTCTCTTTTGACAAGTAACCAGCTCGCAATTCCTAAGGCTTCACGGCGAATGTTTGGAACTATTTGCGGGAACCTTATCAGGTGTCGGCAGTGTATATTGTGTAGAGGACAGGGCCCAGGATGCTTTCCTGAGGTACTCTCCTCCCTCTATTGGACGGAAGGAGGAAGTGGTAGAACCTACTACTCGAAAATACCTATCAGAAAGGTAGGATTTAAGGATAAGACAGTAAGTGAATGGAGGGTCGCCTTAAGCTTCCAGAGCAAGCCTTAATGCCTTTAGAGAAAGCCTCTAATGTTCTTTTTGAGCTATTGAACTAAATGTGAGTTGAAGTATTTTTAAACTATTTTTACTTTCACTTACTGCAGTAAGAAGAAATATTGCAATTGTGTCAAATTTTCTATATCGAGTTTTCACCGGAAATTTACGTATAGGCGACATATACGTTTGGGGGGTCATTGAGCCCGAAAAGGAGGTTTAGGAAATTGGTCTCACTTGGGTGTGTGGTCAGCATAACTTATTACCACATTAATATATTTATCTTATACAATCTGTCAAATAATAGGCCTGACCTGGATATTATTATGTTCTGGATGCAAGATCCCTAGCGTTGGGATACTTCAATGCTTCCTTCACTCACTGGAGATGCAGGCACACAGACCAAGTAGGAAAAATAATTGAGGATTTTATTGATTCTGGCCCCGTTGTGAAAATAGGAAACACAGCTCCCACCTTCTTGTCTTATAATGGCCATATTTCCTACCCAGATCTCTATTGGCATATATTTGAACATTAGAGAACATTTATTTCTGTTACTCCTAATAAGAGGAAATAAATTTTCGATATTAAGTTTTCTCCGGAAATATACGCTTTGAGTACCCCGAAATCTGAAAAAGTGGTGTTCAGTAATTGGTCTGTGTGCGTGTGAGTGGTAGCATAATTTAAAAAGTGAAAATTGCAGAAAGTTCAAACTTGATATTTGTTTAAGCTACTCCAGGAGTTAAGGTTTTAGACAAAAACAGTAAACCGAAAGTATCACTTTACTAAGTGTTTGTGGCGGCCCCCCTGTAGATCTCTAAAATTTTAGGTTGGTAACACACATATCATTCACACAAACCTATTTTTCGATATATATAACCTTCTTACCACTTCCTATGAAATAACCAAAGTTCTTGTTATGTAAAACGTTGTATCTGTGTTTTTTATAATAATAACTACATTATTTGTGAGCCAGTTGTCTGTTTTTTTGTGGACCCTTGCGTTCTTGTGAAGTGCGTCTCGATAACACAATCAGGACACATAACCACCAAACATTCCACAATAAAGTGGTAACCCCGATATGATCAAAAGAGGCCATTCAGGTACATTATCTTAATTATTTTATTAAATATGACTCTCACAAACATCAAATCTGAAGGCGAAAATAGCTCACAAATGGATCGCGTAACTGTAAAAATGCCACCTCTATGGAAAAAGAATGTCAAAACTTGGTTTTTTCAAGTGGAATCCCAATTTATAACTTCGGGCATTACTAACGAAACTACTAAATTCCATTATGTTATAGGATCTCTTGAAACGGATGTGGTTGACCGGATTCCAGATTTTATTAACAAACCACTATCCGCAACCCCATTCACGGAATTAAAAACGAGATTAATTCAAGAGTTCGAAGAATCTGAGCAAAGAAAAGTCAAAAAGTTATTAAATGAACTAGAATTAGGAGACAAAATGCCATCAGTACTTTTGCGTGAGATGAGTGTGTTAGCAGGAGACGACATAACGGATGATTTCCTCCGAACTAGGTTTCTTCAACGGCTCCCAACGGAAGCTCGCACGATTTTAGCAACAAGCCAAGAACTCACTCTGGATACCTAGGCCAATATGGCTGATCGGATTGCAGAGGTATCTACTCCTCATTTTTATACTCAACCACGCGAAGGATCGATTATCACGGTTAGAAAAACACTTGCTAGATTTGGCAAACTAAATTGCGAAACTAAAAATACATAATAATCGCACTAGGTCAAGATGTAAATCAGGTCAAAGGAAAAATTACAATAACAATAATAATAATAATAATTTCTGTTGGTTCCATCAACAGTTTGGCCCTAGAGCGAAAAATGTACCAAACCATGCACATTTCAATTGAAGTCAACTCTTCAACTCACGGAAAACCAGCAGCCCCCTGTCTAGATGCGGCTACAGATGGAGAAGGCGAAACTTCCTGCCGCTTATTAATTCGAGATCGCCGTTCATGTCTGTCGTACCGGTGCCGATCTTTCTCTACTACCACCAGAACCATCTGATCTCCGGAAACCATCGCCAGTCACCCTGTACGCTGCAAATAATACTCCAATTAAAACTTATGGCGAAAGACTTTTACACCTCGATCTAGGTTTAAGAAGAACATTTTTTTTTGTTTTCATAATTGCAGAAGTTTCAAGGCCCATTCTAGGAGCACACTTTCGTCAGAATTTTGGATTACTTGTCGACCTCCGAAATAAACGCTTACATGACTCAACCACATCACTGACACCTGTGATCAGAAAATTTACTCACCTTCATCCAACATTACAGCTATTAATTCTGAAATCTTACCTGAAATTACTAATTTGCTCAACAAATATGGCATTATCCGAACTACCCTTTAGGCTACAGAGATATCAGTTCCCACCAACGTTCAATAACAATAATAATAATAGAGAGAGAAACACTTCATTGAACTAAACAATACAAGTGGTGCTGGCCAACTATATTGGCTTGCTCGAACACAGCGTACATAATCAGTCAAAGATATTAACTTAAACCTCAAAAGAGGGCACAATATAAAAGTTACTACAGATCCTCCACTTAACATTAGGAAATTGTCAGCATTAAATAAGTAAAAGGTAGTATATGTAACACAATAAAATTAATAACAAATTTAGCGTCAAAGTGAAAAAATATTATGACAAAAATGTCTAAGTCAAAATATAGATAATTTGAATAAATATAAACACATAAACGACAAAAGAAAGACAAATAAGACAAAACAGTCTTGGTCGTTAGTTCAGGTAAGAGATTATGCCGGTAAGAGCTAAGCACCGTATATGTGATGGTGGACTATGCCCAAAGAGTCGATTAAGATCAACTCCGCAAGATTGTGGAAGCAAGTGGAATGGATGCCCGGTTTCCTGAAGAAGTCAGCAGTTTCTTTGGGAATTGCTCCCCGAGTTCCAAACCACAATCCTACACAGCATACTGCCACTCGCCATATTCTTCGCGGAACTTTTCTTCGAGGAAGGAAATACATTTATCATATATTCCCTTCTTCTCCTGTTCCACTTTCTCCGCCTGCTTTGGGTCGTTCGCCTCAAACCTTATCGTAGGGTCAACAATAAGTGCCTCTTTACTCCTTTTCAAGAAAGCTACTATGTCAGCATAACGTGTTGACGCATCGGTATCGACGCAGTAAACTTCCTCATGACAAACTTACCCTATTTCTCTCAACTTATCGGAGATCCAGTGTTTCACATTGTGGTGGCGGCGTGTGACTAAAAGCATGTTGTATGGACAACTGCCCAAAACATGGGCTAGGGTTTCTGTCTCCCGGCCGCATCTGCGGCAGAGGGTCCCAACATCTCCCAGACTATTCCGGCCAACTCCTGGTACTCCTCGCAGGGGGGCATAATTTATATTAAGCTTAAGGGCATTCGACCACTCTGAGCCGGTAAGCATCAGCTTGCCATTTATGAAACTATTGGCTCTCGGTTCTTCCTTATAGTGCAGGACGCCTATATCCTGCCACTTACAGCTCGCCCATTCGTTGAAAGCCTCCTCTCTAAGAGACTTTCTTATGTTTCTCACACTAAGAAGATCTTCTGGTGTGAACTTCACCACGTCGAGCCCTGTCGCACACTCCCTAACTTCTGCAGCATAATCAAAAGTAGCCTGGAACACAGCATCACCCACCGTGGCTAGCCGGTGTGCAATTGAAAGATGCTGTAAGGAGCTTCCCACTGACACCGCAAGAGTCCCAGGCCTCGAAAACGTCGAGGAGCATAAAACATAGCAGTCGAAGAGCTAGCCTTTACACTCCTTCGAATTATAGTGTCAACACCCTCCAAGAGGGTAGTTGGCAATTTGACTAGCGGTGCACATTGAAATGGATAGGAGAGAGCTGGAAAAACGTACTGATTTATAATATTCAACTTCTGCTCCGGCTTTAGAAGGTTTGAAGCGGTCAATTTATTCAAGTTGTCGGTGAGTCGAGTTATAGCATCATCATCACGCGTTAACTCTTCTTTGTAGCTGCACCCAAGATACTTTATTACTTCTCCGTCGCCAATAGATTCTATTACGTCCCCGTTCTCAAGAACCAGGCTGGATTCGTGAAGCCTTCCTCTGTTGATTACTATAGATGTGCTCTTCTGAGGGTTAACTGCTAAGCCAATCTCCGTAAATATTCTATTGATACACATGATGGTTCTCTCTGCCGCTTCAGATTACAAGCTGTCACCGCTTGATCGTCCGCAAATCCCGTCAATATGACGTTATCATGAGCAGCGCTCAACCTATACCCATACTGATTTGAGAAATCAGGGTCGCAGATCTCATGATAGAGATGGTCAATAGATAGATTGAAGAGGCTAGATGATAATGGCCCGCCTTGTGGAACTCCCCTCTTCACCGAAATTGGTTCGGTTCTATGCGTTCCAACAGCTATTGTAACCCTATTGTTTCCTAACAGCGAAGAGATCAACTTGGTGAGGTCCAAAGAGACTCCTCGAGCTTCCAGGGGCCTAACTATGTGCGCATGACCTACATTATCAAAAGCTCCAGTGACATCGAGAAAAGCTACCGTGCAGTCATTCTTCTTACACTTGGCATCCTTAAGCACAGCATTAATAATCCTGGAGTTCACATGGCATCCTGGAAGACCCTTAATGAATCTTCTCTGACAAGAATGAAAGCTAATCTGACGCCTCAGCTCATGGTCCAAAACTTTCTCAATTATCCGACGGACTATGGAATAAACAGTGATGGGTCTCCAAGCGGATATGCTACTAGCCATTCCTTTTCCTTTATGTATAAGAATGGTGCGCCCTCCGCGAAGAGGTTCAGAAACATATGAGGTCCTAAGCATAATCTGCATAATATCTTTGATTATGTGGGCAATACCAAGAAACTTGACAGTTCGAATGAGTACGCCATCGGGGCCAGTTGCGGTATCGAGAGAAGTAGACTTTATAGCGCTGTGTACAGTCTGAAGATCTACTGTCATTATATTAGGGTTGGAAAGAGCTGTTTCGTAAGTTTCTCTCTCATTATTATTAAGCTGTTCAAAAATAGCCTTGAAATGTGCTTCCAGTTTATCAACATGTATCGGGCATTGCTTAGGGGACCCAGAGTTCATAATGTCTTGAACAACTCTTTTCCTCCTATTATAGTAGTGTACTGAGCTACCTCGTATTGATATTGCTCTTGACGTTTCATACGCGCAGCCCTGTTGGCCCTCTGAGGATTTGAGGTCTTACTTGCACCTTTGGATTTTGATGCTATCTTGTTGGCCTTTCTCAACCTGTAAAAGCGAATGCCAGGGTGCTGTGGGCCCGGTGAATCAGCATTCACATCCCGAAGAAAGGCAAGAAAATCAGAGATTGCCTCGTCAATTTCTTCCAAATTAAGGTTCTTGCGATTCAGGAGATCCTTGAACTTGGAACCCCAAAGGTCCACCTTACCTTTGATACCTTGTTTACTACAGCGTTCCCCTTCATTAGATACAACACTAGGACCCCTACAAGTTCCCCTACAACAACAGGACCAACCTAATACGCGAGGCCAAGAAGACTACCGCCAGATAAAATGAATACATGGTCCAAAACGGAATTTGTCAACCTTCCAAAAGCCTATGGGCTAGCCCACTTCACCAAGTTGAAAAGAAGTGCGGCGATTGGCGTCCCTGTGGCGACTTTAGGAACTCAATACACAGATGATACCGGACATATACCCTGTGCCAAACATTCAAGACTGCTCTGCGGCATTGCAAGGCTCTTCTATTTATTCAACAATTGACTTAGTGAAAGCCAATTTGCAAATTCCAGTTCACCCGGATGACATCCCTAAAACCGCGGTTACTACGCCGTTTGGTCTTTTTAAATTTATGAGGATGCCGTTCGGCACTTCTACCACAAATTCTATCCCAGAATGGCTCATCTGCAGGCACCTTTACATCTAAGCGTTGACTCCAAAAAGAAAAATAACCAACTGCTCACCTGGACTTCAGAGATAGTCAAAGCATCATGGAATGTAAGAAAACTCTGCACACAGACATTATTCTAACATTTCCATCACCTTCATCTATTATGACTGACGCATCAAACGTCGCCATTGGTGGAGAAATACATCAACTTGGAAATGGTCATCTTCGGCCGTTAGCATTCTTTTCCCGTAAACTAGGAAGCAGAAAAAACTATTCGACATATGACAGAGAACTGCTAGCCATCTACGCAACTATTGCAAAATTTTCATACCTACTTGAAGGAAGAAACTTTACAATATACACGGACCATCGACCTCTCACTTACGCCTTTACAAAAGCTAATGACAAACTTCGGCAGCTCCGACAACAAAGTTACATCAGCGAATTTATGACAAACATTCAGCATGTACAAGGAGAAAATAATGCTCCAGTAGACGCACTCTCTCAGATAGAAACGATAATCAAGCTCTATACTGCCGGCGGACATCTTCTAGCCCAGACAGAAGATGGCAAACTTAGAAAATTTCTCACCTGCGAATCGAGCCTCAATCTCAAAAATCTGTGACTTGAAGATTCCGAACATTACTGTGTCGTGTCCACTGGACGAATCAGACCATGTTCCTAATACTTATAGAACTTTGATTTTTGACCATTTCCACAATATTTCTCATCCTGGAGGTCGAGGAACTTGCCGCATATCGCAGAACGATTCGTATGGCCGGGAATGCAACGGGATAAAAAATTGTGGGTTCGTAATTGTCAATCATGTCAGTCATCAAAAATCAACAGACACGAGAAGTCACCTCTTACTCAGTTTTTGAAACCTGATGAGGGTTTTTGACACATCCACCTTGACATTGTAGACCCTCTTCCACCGTCGCAAGGACACTCCTACCTACTAACGTGCGTGGATCGTTTCACCAGATGGGTCGAAGCGTATCTTTAAACGACCAATCTGCAGAATCTATCGCCACAATGTTTTTCCACAATTTTATTGCTCGTTTCGGTACCTCTTCGATCATAGTAACTGATCAAGGAAGAAATTTCACCTCGTCACTATTCCATCAGGTAGCTTCCTTACTCGGAATACAATTACGACATACAACCAGCTACCATCCACAATGCAATGGCCTTATAGAGCGGCAGCACCGCACAATCAAAGCCTCTCTCATATGCCGGCTGGGTGCAGCCAGACAAAGTTGGTGCGAAGAATTACCTGTTATCCTATTAGGACTCAGGAGCGCTTTCAAACCAGACACGCCACTACTGCTGAATTGGTATATGGCACAACCATTCGCCTGCCCGGCGAATTCTTCACCGACTCTACGAATACATCGCCATCATCCACCTACATTGAGAAGCTGCGCATTGTTTTTCAGAAACTTAGGCCAGTAGACATAGCTTGGCATACTAAAGACAAGCCATTTACTCATTCCGCCTTAGATCTCCACCATTCGTTTACCTGAGATTCGACGGTGTCCGACAACCTCTTCAACGACCATATGCTGGCCCTTACAAAGTTGTGAAACGCACACCAAAAACTTACACACTTCTAATTGGAACTAGACGAGCCACAGTATCCAGAGATCGCCTCAAACCGGCGTTCCTTTTATCAGACTTGGACTCAGATAGTTCGAAGTCACCGACTTCCCAGCCTGAAGATCGGAATACCTCAGCAACCCTAAACGACGACGAAGACCGATCCATCGCCGGACTCGAAGTGGGCGTACTTTCCCAAAAGTCTGGACGATTTTGTCTCTCCCTAAGAGGGGGAGAGGTGTTGCGCCCCCCTCTGTAGATCTCTAAAATTTTAGGTTGGTAACACACATATCATTCACACACACATATTTTTCGATATATATATAACCTTCTTACCACTTCCCATGATATAACCAAAGTTCTTGTTATGTATAACGTTGTATCTATGTTTTTTATTAATAATAACTACATTTGCTCGAGTGGCCATAGAACGAGAAAGGTTTAATGACTAGAGGCGCTAATGACCATCGTAGTCGATGCGCCGGAAAAAAGAAAAATAACTACATAATTTGTGAGCCAGTTGTCCGTTTTTTTGTGGACCCTTGCCTTTTTGTGAAGTGCGTCTCGATAACACAATCAGGACACATAACCACCAAACATTCCACACGCTTTTTTTTCGATGTTTTTGGAGATTTTCTCGAAAACGGTTCTACGAGTTTCTTTAAACTCAGGCATATCAACTACAACATAGAGTGCTACATCTTTTATTTCAGACATTTATCTGGGAAAATTTATTTAAGGGAGCTCTTAGGAGTACTCTTTCCTCTAAAGTGCTGTTTCATTTTACTTGGTTATATGATCCGTACAATGTTAATTAGAATTAAATTTGTGGTCAAACTTCCGAGTTTGAAGAAAACCGGTTGACTGAAAGTAAGTTTTTACTGAACAGTTTATTCAGTTTTTGCGATTTTCTATAAAAAAAAAGATGGACGGGTTCTATTAAACTTTGTTACATATGCAGAGACCAATCACTTTTGTCTGAAAATATTTCCGAGAAAATGCATTTAAGGGGGTTTTTGAGGGAGGGGGAGGTTGTGCTTTCCTTAAAGAAGTCGTTTTATAAAGTTCAGAGTCTTCCATTAATGGAAATTGAAAGCAACTCAGCATCTAATAGGAATTATATGTGAAGCGAATTAGTCAATTATAAATAACGTAAATTGCAGAGAATAAAAGTCGTGTGAGTGTTTCACACCAGATACTTTTTAAAACTAAAGATCTTAAATTATTAAGGACGATATAACAACTCTTATCTTTTGCATCAACTCAACTCTTATGCATTTTTATGAACCATATTACAAAAATAGTTATATAAACTTAAATCTCCCATGTTATATATTAAAAATGTGGTGTGAAACACAAACGACTTTATCTTACTCGTTTGGTACAGATATATAAAAATGACAATTGTTTTTTAAACTCAAATTTCACATTGTGGAATATTTCATATGTGTAGAATATTTATCCTAATATAAATATAGAGGCGGTGGGGTAGATTTTTGGTTTGTGAGACATTTTGTTCACTTACATACACGCACACTAATAACCCTATTTTCTTACTGAGGGGACCTCAAAACATGTATTTCGACGACAACTCAATTTTGAAATTTTACACGATCGCCATAATCCCTAAGAAGTAAGAGGAAGTAAAAATCTTCTTTCAGTTACGTTTGTCTGATAAATTACAAATAAAAATAATAGACAATAATTAAACTAATACTATTATGACCAAGAATTATGTATTTTTACATGTATTCAAATTGTTTTAGAAGACCTTTATCATATTACTGTCGTTTGTATGTACAATTTACATGCCGATACGCAATCATTTCATACCATTTGTTAAAAACATCACCACTGAAGAGTTTCCATCATTTCTCAAGTTAAATGTATTTGAACAAATAAAACAATAGTGTCATAAGCTGTCTCAAAATTCGATCGTTAATATGAAATAAATAAATATGGAAGGAGTTTAAATTTTACTTAAAACTATTTTCTTTTTTTTTGCGAGTGTTAATTTATTAAGCAGTGTCTATTGATTTAAGCTGATTTTGCGCGACTATATTTCAGATATTGACGCGTCTTCAAAAAAAGGCTAATATTATTTCTTTCCAAGTATTTAACAAATTAAAACAATAATTAATTCTCATGTTGTGACCAAATGCACAACTGGAATGTTTTCACCAATGATTAAGAGTTTTAAATAATATTATGAAATTCTTTTGTTGAAAGTTCTTTTTGCTGTTTAACATAATTATCGCTAATAAATAAAACTTCCTTTTACGTTTTTATTTCTTACACTTGATTTCTCGTTTTAAATCATTTTCATTAAAGGATGCAGTTCTGCACCTGCATACTGTATTGTAACTTTCCATCACATGAACAACACGTAAATTTCCGGGTTGAGATTCACCAGTTGTCTGCTAGAAACCGACATTTCGCCCATTTTGCATTGCAATGAGCTTCTCCGGGTTGTGCCCCCTTGAATGCTAATGGAGCATTCCTCCATTACTAAAAGTTCTATCCATCACATGTTTCACAAGGACGTAGGGCGATAATTCCTTTAATATTTCGATTAAAGTCTTCATCAAGTGGGTGTGTGCCTTGAAGATCTGTAGACCGGTTTACAGTTTAACGAGGAACTGTTGGTAATAAACGAAAATCGTGCTCAACTAACTCGGCCACTCCCACACCTTGGCATTTCATATAATTATTAGATCGTTCTTCATTATTCAGAGTAATGTATTTTCAAAAAATTTATTTTAATGCAATTAACAATTTTATTATTCTTAATGTAATAGGTAAGAGAAATAACAACAAAATTGGTGTGAACACTCATACGACTTTCTCTTACTTCAATTTACATAGTTGTGATTGACTAATCTCTTCAAACATATAATTCTGTGACATATATTACTTATATTTTTATTATTATTATTATTATTATTATCATTCAAACAATAATTCACGTGACGGGTGTGTGGTGTTGCGGTGAGTTTATTTATTTATATAAATCGGTTTATACCCAATTACAAGTTTATCAAAAATAAAAATTAAATATCTATACACTAAAAACAATTGAAACATTAATATTATGACTAAATAATTCATAAAATATAAGTTACCAAAAAACTAAAATATTTTCTTACGTTAAGGTGTAAGTATAATATAAAAGTAGTTAAAGAGTGAAAATTAAATGAACGTAAACATAGAAGTCTAAATAAAAATCTGTAGTTCACACACATCAATCATAGATCCTTTCCTAGTGAAAATTTACTAATTTTTAAATTCTACAGGTGAAACGTGGAGAATATCACATTGCAGTTCGTTCGTTCATTCCATTAGTCTGGGAATAGGGCTAAATTTTAAATAGTCAGTCTCGTAAGTAGTTTTTGGAGAATAGTTCTATGTCTATGTCATTCTGTCTAGTAGTAACTTTGGCACGTGAAAATTCAATAAGTTAAGAATATAGGAGTTTTATATGAAAGTCAAATCAGTGTGTCGTCTCATAGAGTATAGTCAGAGAAGTCCAGTAGTTTCCATGATCAGATCGTACGGTACGTCTAAGTAAGTTCCAGTCTCCCGATACCAAAGAAGACGTAGAAATCTTCTTTGTATGGCTTCAATAGCATCAATATACGTTTTCTGATAAGGTGACCAGACAGTAGAACAATGACCTAAAATAGGACGTACCAGAATTTTGTACAAAGTGACCATTACCTGAGGATCCTTAAATAATTCTCTGAATAAAGCCTAAAATTTTGTTCGTTTTATTAATAGTCAATGTGCAGTGTAAGTAGGTTGAAAGTTAGTTGTGTAGATAAGTTTGTCTGTCAAGAGGAGTGTCATGTATAGAATAGTTGTAGATGAGAGAATCGCGACAGAGAGTGAAAGATACTATTTTACACTTATCAATGTTGAGTTGCATTTTATTAGCATTGCACCTATCAACAAGACAATCCAGAGAATGCTGTAGCATGTCAGCACCTTGAATGGATCTTATGATAGAATAGATCTTTAAATCATCTGCAAACAGAGCAAAATTAACAACTTGAAAACAGGAGGAAATGTCATTAATAAATAGTTTGAAGAGGAAAGGGCCAAGCAGTGATCCTTGAGTGACACCCGAAGTGACAGCTATTTTTTTCGAAAATATTGATTTCAGTTTTATAATTTGGTATCTATCTACTAAGTAAGAACTGAACCAATTTAGGAGCGAACCATGCATACCGTAAGAGTAAAGTTTGTGTGTATGAGTAGACAGTGATCCCTCATCACTTGTCGATGGGTAGCTAGAGCTTTAATATTGTAGTCATGAAAAGAAATAAGATTTGTTGCAGTAGAACGTTTAGGATGAAAGCCGTGCTTGATGTATTATGGAATGGTTAAGTACAGGACAATTGACTTCAATACCAGGGCTTCAAAGAGTTTGGCTATGGCGGGTTGTAGGCAAATGGGTCGGTATTGGTAATGTTCATACGATTTCCATTTTTATGTAGAGGAATTACAAAGCTAAGTTTTAGAAAATTGGGAAAGACACCAGTTGATAAGGTCTTATTAAAGAGTGACGTAAGGACAGGAGCAAAAGCCAGTTTACAGGTTTTTAGGAGCAAAGGAGTTTTATAAAATTTATCAATTTTAGATAAATGCTCTGTCACTTCATTGATAGTAATTTCTAAATTATGCAGGTTCAAAGAGGTTGTAGAAATCTGATGAGAGTTATTAATGCTAGATGAAGTGGAGTAAATGCCTCTGAAAAAATCTGCAAATAGATCTGCCAAGCGATTTTTGTCGGAAATAATAGTACCATTTATACAGAGTGGGTCAACTGTGGAGTTAGTTTTGTTCACACTGTTAATGTAGTTCCAAAAATCCCTAACATTATTCGAATTGCAAATGGAGGATTCTACATTGTGTGTGTAAGAACAAAAACACTCTTTAGACAATCTCTTACACTCTGCTCTCAGTTTGATATAACTACTCTCAGAAAAAATGTTATAACTACTACAAAGACTTGTCATGATGTGCAAATATTTGTTTTTTTTTGGTGAGATCTATGAGTTCTATGGTGAACCATCTTGGGAATGTTGACTGAAATATTTTCTTGGATGGTGTATAAGTTGAAATGAGTGATCGCACAGTCATTGAAGATGACATAGGCTGAATTTAAGTCTGTTGAGTTTATTATATTCTCCCAGTCTACCGCTACAATTTGTTCGGAAATCTCAGCAAAGTTACAGTTTACAGTTCTTAAAGTCATAAACAATCTGAGCCCTAGATTTAAAATTAGAATCACAGTCTTCAGTTATAGTAAATTCTAGCGGAGGATGGTAGCTTTCAGTCTTAAAGATTGGATCCTTTGCCTCTTCTATCAGTAATTCATTGTTGGAAGAGAATACAGATACAAATAATCACCATGCTGATTAGGTATATTGTTTAACTGAGTCATTTGGGCGTATGTGTGTGTATGTGTCCAGTATGAGCTGGCCCACGCTGGATAAAGACGTAGGATCAGAGGAGCTGCTACTTGACCAGGCTGAGGAAGGAACATTATAATCACCCACAATGAACGCACTGCTGTAGGAAGATTGTTGAAACAATTCCGCAATAGTATCGCAATGGTCTCGATATAGTTGTAAGGAGGATGCAGGAGGTATATAAACACCACCGATCAGAATGGTCGATGAAGAAGTCCTTATTTTAATAAATAACTGCTCAACATTCGATCGGGATATTTTCACCACATAAGATTGGAGATTCTTCTTCACAGCGATCAGTACTCCGCCACTACTTTTGTTATTACTAGTATCACAGTCTCTATCTTTCCTATAAACATTGTAGTCCGACAGACCAAGTTCAGAGTTTTTTATTGCACATGTCAAGTTTGTCTGCGTAAAAACTATAATACTATTTACATATTTTTTAACAAAATTTATTCTAGATCTAATTCTATTTACATTTTGGTAATATAGATGTAACTTTTAGTTTTTTTGGTTGACTATTTGAGGATGCCCTCTTATGTATTTAATTGTTAAATCCTTTTCACCAGCATTAACCCTCTCATTAAGTTTATTACGAAGTTGAATCAATAGTTCCCTTTCCATTAAGGTTGTATCTTTCCTAATCCTTACATTCTGTAACGGGGTTCAGTGTTTAATTTATTTCTATACCTAAAAACCAAGGAGGCTACGTTTTTGTTTTCAAAGATAATTTTGAGAGGTCTCTGAAGGTTTGCCTAATCTATATGTGGTAATAACATCTGACTCACTAGCGCCTATTGCATTTACAATAGTTAAAGCAACATTTTTGTCGCTAGTTTTTCCATCATTGATAGTTTCTCAATTAGATTCAGGAATATTAAATAAGATCAAATTCTTTTTCCTGTCCCTCCTATCTTCTATTTCTATGATTAGCTTTTCTTGCAAGAAAATGTCACATTCTGACACTTACCTTCTATACTCTATTTTGTTGTTCTTTGAGCTTTAGTTTATCACTTTTTAACTTAAGTAATAGGTTCTTTAGTATTGGTAATTCCTTCAATTCAATGTTACAGTCTTGACATAAGAATTTAAGTGAACGTTTAAGAGTCATGCATTTAAGTTCAGACGCTGAAAGTGCAGCACATGTGGAATGTACATAACCATTACAACCATCACACATAAATATATTTTTACTTGACCACTCTGATACGGGTATGCTTTTCTTACAATTTAAACAATTTTAACAAGCCATTGTGTAAAGATATTTTAAATCCACAATAAATAGCGGAGAGATAAAATAGAAGATGTTAACCGTATAACCGCACTATAACCTATTGATTATTGAATAAGAAGTTTGGAAATTTTACTTTCCAAATTTATTTTGTCTCGAACACGGTTTTATCGCAAAATTATTGAAATAATTACAATTGTATTCTACAATGTGTGTCTCTATTCTTACTTATTAGTCCTGAAACTTATTTTTCCTTGTCAAAAATTATGAGACTCTTTAGATACCTAATCACTTACAAAATATCCATGAAAACATACATAACTCATCAAAACTGAACTTAATTCACTCCAAAATGTATCAAATGAAATAATTGTTTTAAAATGGTAATTTGTCGTAGCCTAAAGACAATGTTTAAGGGAAAACTTCATCAGCGTAGGGTTACTACGGTAAGAAAAAAAAACATACATAAAGAATAACAATAACAACGCAAAGGTAAAAAACCTGGTGTGAAACACTCACATGACTTTCTCTTACTGCATTTATAGGATTGTTGTAATTGACAAATTTATAGGATTGCTGTAATTGACAAATTTATAGGATTGTTGTAATTGACAAATTTATAGGATTGCTGTAATTGACAAATTTATAGGATTGTTGTAATTGACAAATTTTCTTCAAACTAATAATTTGCTAATCTAAAGTGTTTCCTTCAGATTTATATCGATGAGGGAATACAAACTTAATAAAATTAATTTTTTCAGCAAAGCAAAACCTCCCGCCACCCCCAAAACTTATTTAAATGAATTTCTCGGAACATAGTTTCAAACCAAAGGATAGATCTCTCTATTGGTCACTACAAGTGATTCACAGTTTACCAAATTAATAAAATTCGTTGGTGTTTTTATGGCGAAGACTGAAAAAGCTGTTCAGTAGAAACGTCTTCCGGTTAACCGATTTTCTTCAAATATATATTACATTTGCACAAATATATAATAAATTGAAATAGCATCTTGGAGAAAACAATTTACATCAATTTTCATTATCTTGTAATGTGAATTAAAACTGTGTATCTAACTTTGCCAGCACTCTATTTCTTTAAAATATTTCCTTACAAAAAAAAATTGTACGATAGCAATACTTCCGCTTACTGCGGACAACCAGCTCAATATAATAGAACAACTTATTTATTTATTTATGGGCCAGCTCATTATGAGCTCTACACATAGTGATCGGTAATAGAATTAAAACTCTGGTGTAAAACACAAACACGACTTTCTCTTACTCCTTATAATACAATTGTATATAAAATGACAAATTAACTTTAAACTCAAATTTTACTAATTGTAATTTTTTATCTTATATATTTTACATATATAACATAAATGTGGAGTGTGTGGGGAGGGTAAGTACCAACTTACTCTATTCTTGGCGGGTAGATAAGTAATGATTATATTGTGACCCACTAGAGCGCTCTAAAAACAATGAACCAACTGCATATAAAATTTGAAATTAAGAAAACTATCCAAAATATTTTTTTACCTAAAACCAATACGTTTTTATCTGCTCAGTTAGCCTACCAAGTTTAAAGAAAATCGTTTTAGTCGTTTTCGAGAAAATTCCAAAAATATCAAAAAACCTATTTTACGCAGTTGCACTTCCGGTTAACCCATTTTCTTCAAATTTGGAATCTTATCAATGCTTCCAATGTGTATTAATATTGTGTAGGTGGCAAAACCACAAATTATACTCAAGTGTATTTTTGAGGATAGCAGAACCCAAAAAATTAAATTTCCCTGGAAAATGTTTCAAATAAATTGATAGGTATGTATGTGTGTAAATAGGATACAGTGATAGGTATGTATGTGTGTAGATAGGATACAGTGATAGGTATGTATGTGTGTAAATAGGATACAGTGATAGATATGTATGTGTGTAAATAGGATACAGTGATAGGTATGTATGTGTGTAGATAGGATACAGTGATAGGTATGTATGTGTGTAAATAGGATACAGTGATAGGTATGTATGTGTGTAAATAGGATACAGTGATAGGTATGTATGTGTGTAAATAGGATACAGTGATAGATATGTATGTGTGTAGATAGGATACAGTGATAGGTATGTATGTGTGTAGATAGGATACAGTGATAGGTGTGTATGCGTGTAGATAGGATACAGTGATAGGTATGTATGCGTGTAGATAGGATACAGTGATAGGTATGTATGTGTGTAGATAGGATACAGTGATAGGTATGTATATGTGTAAATAGGATACAGTGATAGATATGTATGTGTGTAAATAGGATATGAAGTGTAAAGAAAATCGTTGGAGCCGTTTTTTAGAAAGTTAAGAAAAACTGAAAAAACTGCTCAGTAAAGTCGTACTTCCGGTTGTTGGATTTAGCTCGATATTTCCGTGTTTGACGCGGTTGTAGTACCTAATTGGAATACCTGATATGAGGTATAACTTATATAAGCTTCCTGCGATTTTCGTTTTTGTGATATTCTGTTAACACGCGCACACACACACCAGACCAATTACTAAAAACTTTTTTCGTATTCAGGGGACCCCAAAACATGTATTTCCAATGAAAACTTAATTTATAAAATCTGGCACGATCGCAATACTTCCTCTAACTAGGAGTAAGTAAGAGAAAGTAATTAAACAAATAAGCGTTGATTATATTAAGCATCAGCGCAATTATGCAAAAATTCTTCAAGATTATGCACTTGGAATAAATCCAGATGCACATGATTAAAATTGTCTGATTTCTACTATGATTTAGGCTGTTTTGTTGCAGTATTATCCAAACTAACTTGGTTTAAACAAAATATGAGGAAGTCAAATTGCATCACTTTTCGGTGACTGAACTAAAATGAATCTGTAATATAACAAACAACTTTGTTGCATCATACGTACATTCATGTAACATCTGGAACTATATTCCTTGTATATACAATATTGTATTACAACAAAATATTGAACTTATATAAAAACACCTCAATTAAACAGCATATTTATAAAGATATCTTTCATTCTATATGTAACACTTGAAATGGCAGCTATTCCATGTGAGCCTTAATTCCCAAAATGTACATTTGAAGGTAACCTAAGTGGTAGTAAAAATCTGGTGTGAAACACTCACGCCACTTTCTCTTACTGCAGCTTACAAAATTGTAATTGATAAATTTTCTAGCACACACAGATGACGGAGACGGCCTACTTTCTTTGTCGGCAGTTTGTAGGCACTAGCGCCCCTAGCGTAGGAAGCGCACTCTACTTTACCTTTTGCGTTATGCTACGACAAATAGTCAGGAGCCATAATATTTTTAATGTTTTTTGTTTTAAAAATTCAGGGCACTTGTTGCGAGATCTTGAAGAGTGAAGCCCACCACAAGGTATACATGTTATTTGACCCTCAAAAGTACATTCATTTTTGCCGTATTTACCTCTGCACTTTTCACAAACAGTGGCCCCTTTACAATGTTTGCTAATATGGCCATACCGTATACAACGAATACATTGTCACACATTCTGAACATAAGGTTCGATAGGGCACCTGACGTAATGGATGTAAACATAATCTGGCAAAGTTTGGCTTCTAAAAGTTAACAATATTGTGGCAGCTTGAATATATTGCTTAATTTCTTTGCCATCTTCAATATACAATACAATAATCATTTATTTTCAAAATATTATATTTTCACATTCACAGTACTACATGGAGTTTCAATTTGTACTATAACCTCCTAGCTATTTACATTAATAAAGGATAAAAAAATCAAACAATTAATTAAGAACTTTGACAAAAACCCTCAGAAATACGAACCCTTTATGTGAGTACGTTTCTTACCCCCCGATGCATGTATCAACTCCAACGTTATAGTCCTCTATGTTCCTGCAAAGCGTGTTATTATAAGACTGGTAAAGGCAAAAAACTGTTGTCCATGTCTTTGAAACTTTTCTGTTCCACTTTTCTATGGAAATATATTCTTCCACTTTGTTCATCTTACGATACTCGTGCAAATCATTAGTTCTTTATAGCGTGGCGAGTTCGTTGCTAACTTTAAATATGTAGGCCATCAATATTGGTCCTGCAGGTAATATTCCAGGAGAGGCTTGCGTACAATAACATGGGTTTGACTACTATATAGCAATACCTTGATGATTGGGGCTAATTTAGACTCTCTGCAGAGTAGCGGGAATAGTGCTCGAATCGCTGCCTTGCCTTTGTTAATTCGTTCCTTTACGTGAAGGGTAAAGGTAAGTTTACGGTCGAGAGTGACACCTAGATAACGAAAGAAGCTGGACCAAGCCACTGACTGCCCTCGGAAATGAACTTCTTTCCAAAGCAGGGTCTCCGCTTGGAAAATAAGACAGCCTCAATTTTGCTGTTATTAATTTTAATTTTCCATTTATGCAATATCTGCTGATGTAGGCCATTGCTTCTGACAATCTGAACGCAATTGTGTCAATTCTCCATGATGAAGAATAGAGAGCTACGTTATCAGCATATAAGGCCAAGCTAACGTTTTTGGGGTTAGGCAGCGTGCTGAAGTACATATATAAGAAATAGCATCGGGCCGATGATTGAACCCTGAGGAACTCCAGCAGCAATTAGATAAGGTTCAGAGAGGATAGAGTTTATGGCGTCACGGAATTTTCTGTTTTTCAAGTAAGAATGAACAATTTTGGTGATGTAGGGAGGAAAGTTATAGTTAATCAGTCTAGAGATCAAACCATTGTGGCAGACTGTATCAAAAGCCTTTTGAATGTCCATCAGCTCCAAACCTGTATGTTTTCGGTGATGGAAAGCAGCAGTTATATCGTCTACTAGTCTGGTTATCTGGACAGTTGTGGACAGTCCAGACCTGAAGCCAAACTGCTCCTCTCTGATGATACCGTTACTTTCTAAATGCGTATTTCTTCTAGTAAACAGGATTTTTTCGACAATTTTGTTGATGGAACTCAGAAGACTTATAGGCGTGTAATTGTTAGGGTTAGGGACATTGAAGGTTTTAAAATAAGGATAATTTTTGAGGTTTTCGATGGAGTCGGGAGGTGACCAAGAGTGAGTGATTTGTTAAGTAGGTTGGTTAGGAAAACAAGGGCTTTTGGAAGAAGATGTTTTAAAAACAGGTTATGTATAAATATTATCGAGACTTGGAGACTTTTTATTCTTTCTAGAGTTTATAAGTTGGGAAATTTCTTTAGAACTTGTTAGTTTACAGTCAGGAGGCTGCAGAAGCAGTTTTAACTTCAGCTGGGAGAAAATGTTTAACTTCAGTTTCTACTTTTTTAGAATGAGTAGAGGCACCTATATCAGCATTTTGCAAATGTACCTGTCCCAAATACATAGCCATAAGGTTTGCTTTATAATTATCGGAGCAAGCTTCAGTTCCGTTATATATATGATTTTACTCTATGTGACGAGGCAAATTTGGTCTCGGACAAGGCACAGCAATCAATATCCGTGTCCGATAAAACCTGAAGTAGTTCATTAGATTTGTCTTTAAGTGAGTTAGCATTCCATTGGACAAGCCTAAATGTGTTCGAACTACAAGCTGTCATTCTGACAACGAGAAAATTCCTCTACAATAAGTACCAACTTAGAAATAAGATCAGAGGCAGTCTTAATTTGAACAATAAGCGATTTAATTTTTGCAAATAGACTTCTAAAATTGAACATTTCTTTAAAAGTGTTAATCAAAGAAAAAAGAGATATTTCTTCATTAGCTGGCGTTTCACTTTGCTATCCTCGATTTTAATTTCACCAACTCTGTTAAGCCTTTTTGCGCTAACTATATTAAATTTAGTGGCATAATCATATTCAAGCGCAGAAATAATTTCATTTTCAGATAATGAAGTGTCGATACCCCTTATTATACCTCCTCTTCTTAACGAAAATTCGGGTATATATGCATCAATCCTTTTACTTTTCAATAATTCCGATGCCATCAGAGAATTTGCACGCGTCGCATTTGACGCAATCACTCTTCATTTATCCCGTACGGTCAATTCTACTAACATTGTTACCCACATTAGTCTGGCCTTCATGTATCATTTTCCCAATACTCACAGGGTGCACCCTTGAAATACCATTGCCCTTCTTTTTCAAACTTTCCAAATAAACATGAAATCGGCCCATATCCCAAAATTCTTTTTCTTTCCTACTATCTGAGTGTTTAACAGTATCAAACTCACTTCTACCTTTTTCATCGCCAAATCACCCCCTCCCCAGCTGGTAGTTTGTTATCAGGAGATATATCCTTAGTGAATTCTTCATCCATCATAATCACGAAACTCACAAAAGTATTCAAAAAGTTATAGACTTATACCTGACTGTTTGATCGAATAAATCTGGTATTATTAAATATCGTTTACGATAATAAATTAAACGTTTAAGATACGGATTAAAAAATATTAAACACTTTTCTTGCTACAGAAACATATGGTGCTAATAAGTTCAAATTAAAACGAAACATAATTTTGGAAATAAGTTGCTATGGCCAAATTTATGCCAAGTATGAAAGCGTTGGAATTCAATCATTTCCTTGTCACGATTATATTTTAAAAATCATAATTATATTTGATTTGGAAAAGCTGGTTATTAACATTTTTTTTTTATTGAGATTTATGAAAGTTTCTCTACTGAAGATACCAACAGAAAACAGAGGCCTCTCTGGGCACTCTTTTTTTTTGCATTAGCTTCTAAGCTATTTCTGCCATGCATTATATATATATATAATGTGATTTGTTAAAAACGATTTTTTTATGAAATAACAGCTATACTGAGTTTCTCTGTAAGAAAAAGTTTATTTTTATTAATAACACAATCTTTTGATTAAATTACATTACAGGCTTGACTTATTATACAATCTTACGTGTAAGAAAAAGAAACGACATTAAAAGCTATCAATTCACTATTCCTCAGCAACCACAACAACCCACTGCAACCACCCCAACACAACCCATTCACCACACCTCTCCACGCTGGCCATCCCCAGCCATCACCCCAGCGCCATCCAAATTCAATTAAAAGAAGTAACGATGGACTCACTTTTACATCTCCCTCCTTTACAGGAAAAAAAATTGTTTTTTGTTTTTTTTTTTTTTTATATAAGTTATGTATCGCGGAGGAATCGCGGAACTGGAACGAGCTTTGTGATATGGAAAAGGTTTGACTCTGTTTCTTGTGACCTGTATCTATTCTGTATATTGAGTTTGAGATTTTTTCCAAAATTTTATATGGTCCAATTTTTAATTCAGCCAATTTGTTCCTGTTTAAGTGATTTCCGTTTTCTACATATACCAAGTCTCCTTCGTTAAATTCCAAATTTATTCTGTTTTTGTCAAACTGTTGTTTATTATAATTATGGGACTTTATTGTATTGACTAAGGCAAGTTTTCTATCTTGAAGCAAATTATTATATGTTGTTTCCTGTTTCATTTCCTCCGGTAAAATGTCCATATCTTTCCCTTCCAACAAATATTTAGGGGAAAATCCCGTCACTGTATGCTCCGTTTCATTATATCTTTGCGTGCATTCATATGCTATGGTCGTCCAGGCCATTTTTTTATTTGTTTCATTCATCCGACATCTAATTTTATTGACTAGAGGTTGATTAAGTCTTTCATTTAAACCGTTTGAGAATGGTGCGTTAACTGCAGTGAAGATAATTGGTATGTTTGCTTTCTGTAAATAGTGTTTAAAATCTCTTGAATTTATATCTGGATATTGATCTGATAGAATGATACCAATTTTATTACGTTGACTTACTACTGGATGAATTAGTTTTATAAAATCACTTGAGGTCTGTGTCTTCGAAGTCAAAATGTAGGCGTATCTTGTGAAGTGATCAACAAGAAGGTGTAAATATTTTTTTGTAGAACGTGAGCCTCCGAATCCACCAATGGTATCTATGGACATTATTTCGAAAGGATAAGTAGCGGGGCCTAAGTGAGACATTGATCCAAATTTATATTTTCCCCTTGATTTGTTTTTTATGCAGGTTTCACATCTTTCACAAATTGTTTTTATATTATATGTTAAGTTGTTTGCTGTATAGAATGCTTTAATCTTATTTTACATTTGTTTTACTTCTACGTGACAATAACGATAGTGTATATTTTCGATAAAAGTTTTACTAAATTCCTCCGACAATATAATCTTTTCCTTTGTTCCAATCTTTTTATAATATATTTTATTTTTTAATTTCAGTTTATGTTTATTGTTTTTTATATCTTCGTTTTTTTCTTGATCATTTTGGATGTCCTCTAGTTTTATTAAGTTCACAATTTTTAAACTTTCATCCTGATGTTCATGTGGTTCTAATACTGGATTTCTGCTCAAACAGTCTGCCTCTAAGTTATATTTTCCTGGAGAGTATATGACCTCGAAATTAAACTGAGATAGATAATACGCTAAATCTCCGAGCTCTTCATCCGTTCTAGCCTTAATGTTCATTCTTTCGAGGGGCTTATGATCAGAAAAACTTTAAATTTCTTTCCGATGAGCCAGTGCTGCCAATATTTTACTGCCTCTTTCATCGCTAGGCATTCCAGATAGATGGCTTTTTTCCTTTTCTGCGTGTCATTCAATTTCCTTGAAAAATAGGCGCATGGTTTCTCTTCTTGATTTTGCTGTGGTTGTTTCAAGATAGCTCCTATTCCGTGTATACTTGCATCTGTGTAAATATGTATCGGTAAGTCTGGATCAAAGATTGCTAAAATAGGTTTTAAGCAAAGTAATTTTTTTATTATCTCAAAGGATTGTTGACATTGTTCCGACCAAATAAATTTTTGTCCTTTTCGTAATAAGTTATGTAAAGGCTCTGATATAATGGATATATTTGGCACATATTTTCCATAAAAATCTATTTTCCATAAAAATTGTCGGATATTCTTTTGTGTCCTGGGAACAGGAAAGTTTCTTATAGCAACTAAATTATCCTTCAATGGACTAATTGTATTATTTTGTATTAAGTGGCCTAAGTATTTTACCGAATCTTGTGCGAAGGTACATTTTGAAAATTTTAATCTGAAGCCTTCCGTCAAAACTGCTTCCAGTAACAATGACAAGTGTTTAATGTGTAGTGGAAATGTTTTTGAAAAAATAAGTATATCATCTATATAGTTTACAACAAAATCTGATAGTTTATGTCTCCTTATAATATAACATAAAATTCTTTGAAAAATTGCTGGTGAAGTTTTTAAACCAAAAGGTAAACAAGTCCACTGACAATGGCCTTCCTGAGTAACTAATGCTGTTTTATGCTTGTCTTCAATCCTCAAGGGAATCGACCAGAATGCTGAGTTTATATCCAGTGTAGAAAAAAATTTACACCCTCTTGGTTTAACCATTAAATCCTCAATTAATGGGAAGGGGTGTGACTGAGGAATTACAATTTTGTTTAAATCGCGGAAGTCTATACATAATCTTGATCTTCTTCCTTCTTCTTTTTTGTAGGCCAGTGTTACCGGGGCAGCAAAAGGGCTGTATGATTCTTCGATTAGATTTTTTTGTAATAATGATGATACTTGTTGTTCTATTTCTTTTTTATCTTCAATAGTACACCTATATGGTCTTTTACTGCAATATTTATCTATTAACAAATCAATACGTGCTTCATACCCTTTTACAGTACCTATATCATATTTATCTTTCGCAAAAAGTGATTTGTATTTGTATATTAAGTCATCTATTTGAGACTGTTGATGGGAATCAAGATGATTTACTGAAATGTTAAAATTTGCCACTTCTGTGTGTTCATTAAAGTTTATTTTATAGTCTTCATTTATGTTATCTATATTTTCCCCTAGGATGTGAACATGTTCATTAATATTTTGTAAATTTTGTTGTTCTCCCTTAGTTTTACCTGAGAAGTCAGGAATTATTTCTTTATTTTTAGAATTTACTTCCTGTTTATTGTATTTCTTTGTGAAATTGTGAGGTTTTTGTGTAATTTCTAGTTTTTCATTTTGAATTAGATGAAAATTTTGTATGCAATCTAATCCAATTCAAAAATCGTAATCAAAATCCTCATCTATTACAAAAACATTAATAGTGTTTTCAATGTCAAAAATTTTTATCATTAGAGTTACCATTCCTATAGTTTTTTTCACGCCATTAATCGTCTTTAAATTTAAGTTTTTTTTATTGCTAATTTGTTTATTTTTTAAACGTAATAATCTAGAATTTATTAGGGAAATATTTGAACCTGAATCATAAATTCCTAATATTTCTAATTTGTCATTTAGCAATAATTTAATTTAGATTAATGGCGGAACTATTAGTTTTTTTGGTCCATTTCATTTAATTCTGTTTTTAATTCGGAATTATTAACCATTTTTATTAGGTCACTTTTTGGCGTATCATTTTTGTTTTTAAACCAACATAATGATTCAGGATGGTAACGAATACCTTTGTTTTCTTTTTCACAAATTTTGCACGGTTTGTCCCTTCCACTTTTGTTTTTAATTTTATTTTCCAAACTTGTAACCATCTTTTTTTCCGAATTCTTTTTAATAACTAAATGTTCTAAACCTCTGATGTTATTAAATAAATCATTAGTTACCTTCAGGCAATGTCTATCAATTTTATCAGATATAAAATTTGGCAGCCCCGCTGCAATGAGATCAATTAGAGTGGGCTTATCTATTGATTTATTTATTTCCAATAATAGTCTTTCTTTTTTTAAAGCATATTCTAATAATGAACCCTGTATGTATTTGAATGAAAATGCGTACCTGATTGGCGTCCATCCTTTGTCCGCATAAGTTTCACAAAAGTTATCTCGCCATGTTGACCACGCTGAGTTTATCGTATGTTTTATAAGCATGGAACTATACCAGTCCATACATGACTCTTCCAGAAATAGCCTAAGAACTTCGATTTTTTCAATATTCTCTTCTATTCCCAAACGGGTACATTCGCTTTCAAAAGTTGTCATCCACTGGATTACATTTGAGGTTTTTCTTTTGAAATTTTCTAATACAAATTTTGCTGACAATTTTGTTATGTTATGGTGACCAGTGGTAGAGTTCTTTTTTTCAGAAAAGTTTCCAGGATTCTTGTTAAGGCCTCTTCTGTAATTCCCGCAACAGGACTTGTAATTTCCTCTAAGAAATAACCCTTAAACTGCATATTTCCGTCTACATCTACATAAACATACTTTATTTCATCTGTCACCGAAATCCATACCTGTCTTTTATCGTGTCTCTTTTGCAATGTAGTTTTCACTTTTTGGTAGGCTTGAGTTTTTGTAACTGCTTCATGTAGTTTTGCTGGTTGAAATTGTTCTGGAAGGATGAACGTCTGTTTATTGATCGTGGTGATTGAGGTTATACATATTAAATTCGTTTTTGGGTCATCTAGCTTTTACTAGAAATTCAAATCTTAATTTATCCATTATTCTTTCAAGAACAGCTGTAGAAATGTCGTTTTATAATGTGATTTGTTAAAAACGATTTTTTATGAAATAACAGCAATATTGAGTTTCTTTGTAAGAAAAAGTTTATTTTTATTAATAACACAATCTTTTGATTAAATTACATTAAAGGCTTGATTTATTATACAATCTTACCTGTAAGAAAAAGAAACGACATTAAAAGCTATCAATTCACTATTCCTCAGCAACCACAACAACCCACTGCAACCACCCCAACACAATCCATTCGCCACACCTCTCCACGCTGGCCATCCCCAGCCATCACCCCAGCGCCATCCAAATTCAATTAAAAGAAGTACGATGGACTCACTTTTACATATATATAATATTCTATCTATATTTTGGGCAAAATAGATTAATATCAAACATAGTCAAAACTGTCAGACCATCTAGCCTCAGTCCCATTAACATCCTTCATACTACCTTCAGATCCTACATATTTCTTACATTTTCAACTTTTCTATATACAACTAGATTACTGATTCATACTAATAAATACATCCATACACGCTTACCTACCAATAAATACTCACATTCCAATAAATACATTCATTCTAACCACAATCATTTCACGCCTAAAATAATGTGGGGTGGAGAACTCGATATTCCTCGCACCCCTTTTTCTTAAAAGTAAGTTAAAATTATATATACACTATTTACACACAATCATTCTCCCATCACAGGTGCCGGGGAAGCCAATCCCGGCTCAGACCCTCCCCTCCAAGAGAAGGTGGCTCCCAAAATTAAAACGGTGCAGGAAGACTTCCTACACGCCCAAAAGTTGCCACCCCTGGCCGGTATTGGTCTCCCCCACACTCATTCATACAATCATTTTCCTAGTTCTACTTTATACTAATCCTAAACATTCACTCTAATAAATACTTCCATACTAATAAATACAGACATACCTATCGTAAAATAAAAACTTGATAAATACTATAAACATTATATACATACTCTGAAATTTCGTCACAAACACTGAGTTACACACACACACACACACACACTCGTATATGCGCACACAAACACACTTCACATCGATATGAATAAATAAATAAATGAAATATACACCACTGCAGCTAGATGTCCAACGCACTATATCGGATATCATCAATAAGTTAACTGTTATATTTATATACTGCCATAAAGGTGACAAGCTCTTGCAAAACATTTAAATTTTCTGAAAATATAATGCATTCATATCTAAATGGGGAATCCAAATATTTTGATATGTTGTTGAAAAATTTATTTCTCTCTTGTAAATACTTGCTGCTACATGTCATGACAATGTACCTGGAATCCTCATTTTCTTGACATTTTTCGCAAAGTGGAGAAGGACACAACTCATATAGGATCTACAAACTGCATGGTTTGCTCTGGTCTGCTTATTGTCGTAACCACATTTTTACCCACATTTAAGCCCCTAAACCATGTTCTTTTCTTTAAATTTTGGTTTATCAATTTATAAAAGCTTCCTTTATCGCTCTTATATATTTTTCTTGCTACTTTTGTAAAACTAACTTGGCTAAAGTTCCTTTCAAATCCGAATAGGGCATAGGTATTTCCCCATACGCGGTGGCCTCCTTCGCCATTGAGTCCACGATATCGTTGTCACAAAGCCCACTATGTCCCTTTACCCATCCAAAATTTACCCTAATACCATTCTCCTTTAATCAACATATTATTGTAAGGATTTCATTGAGTATAAAATTATTCTGGCGGTATTTTTGGATTGGCTATTTTTAATAGGGAGCTCTGACTATCACTTATTATAGCATAAGAGCCTTCTTTTTGGATGCTCATAATATGCTTAAGGGCTAACAATATAGCAGTCATCTCAGCAGGATAAATTGAAGCAAATTCAGGAAAGCTAGCGATTTTACAAAAAATTTTCTGGGGATCATAGAATGCACAACCTACTTTCCGATTCATTTTGGAACCATCTGTTAATATTGGGTAAACATCAGGCCATAAATTATCTAGAGTGTCCAAAAATGCTAATTGTTTTATATTTCGAGAAATCCCCAATTAACTTTATATCTAATAGTGATATATTATAGTTTATTGATGAAAATAGCTCGCCTTTGTTTAATTGAACCAAGTGTTTTAGTTTCGAGATTTCTACAAAACAATCATAGAATATTGGTGAAGTCTTATTTGTCCAATATGTATAAGTTAATATTATGGTATTTAACTGGCAAACCTTATTGTAAATTCTATCATCAAGCACTACAATTTTCAACATATATCTTTGGGATAATAACTGAAGCCTATATTCTAGTGGTAGTACACATGCCTCTGAGTATACGACATCAAGTGGAGAGCTTCGAAGAAAACCCAGACATAATCTCACACACTTATTCTGTATTTTTGTAGCCATAAGATAAGGGCTAACAATATAGCAGTCATCTCAGCAGGATAAATTGAAGCAAATTCAGGAAAGCTAGCGATTTTACAAAAAATTTATGGCTGCTCTATAAAACATTAACGAAATATCCGGCTCAGCTCCCCATTTATGGTGAGAAACTGCTCTTAACATATTAAAAGAAAAATATTTTAATAGGAACGCCCTGCCAACGTAATTTTGTCCAAAGTAGGCAACCTTCTTTTTTTAGTGAAAGGGCAAATGACCGACTTTTTCTCAGAAATATCTAAACCATTTTTGAATATCCAGGTTTCAAGTTTCGTTAATGCTTCCTCCATCAAATCTTTACATTCATGAAAGGATGGTCTCATAACATAGATACAGACATCGTTTGCGTATTGCAGTATTTTATGTCTTTGGAGAACAGAATTTCTAATTCTGCAGTGTAATGGGAGTACAGTATGGGAGAAAGGATACTTCCCTGTGGAAGACCTAGGTTAGCGATTCGAGCGCCTTCTAAAATATCATTTATTTTGACGTATATATTTCTATCCGATATCAGTTTAATTGTATTACTTATAAATTTTACAGGTAACCCCACCTTTTGCAATTTAGCTGCTAGGATCGGCATTTGCACCGAATCATAAGCAGAGGTGAAATCTAAAAATAAAGCTAGAAGCACTTTATTTGATGTAAAGGCTGAAAAATATCTGTAATTAGCTAGATTTGACAATCATATACTGACTTCCGTTACCTAAAGCCATATTGTGTTATGGGGAATTTATTGTTAGTTTCTAACCACCATTCCAATCTGTTTTTTATTAATCTTTCTGGTGTTTTTAATAAACATGAAGACAGAGAAACAGGTCTATATGACTGACTTTAGGTTTGTTACATTTTAAAATAGGGCAGACAATGTAATTTTTCCATTCTAAAGGGAATTCACCCATCTTCTACATCTCGTTAAACATAGCACTAATTTTATTTTATAGGAATGAGGTAGATTACAAATATGATTATATTAATCTGATCGATACCAGGCGCACTATTGGCTCGAGATTTTATAACCAAGGAAAATTCTTTAAACTTGAAAGGATATAATAAAAAGTGTTTATCTCCATTAATATCGATATTAAATTCGATTTTATTTTCGACATAAGAAGGGACCAGTTTGTGTTTCATAAACCCAACCCTTTTCTAGCAAATTGTTATATATTAATTGACTATTTAAAGATTTTATTTTGCTCCATATATTTTTTAAAGGAATACTTTTGTTTAAACTTTTGCAAAATTCCTGCCACGATTCTTTTTTATTTTTTTTAATATTTTTTTGGATAAAGCCGTTTGTCTTTTAAATTCAATAAAATTATTTGTGTTTGGGTGCTGTATTGAGAGCTTCTCTTCTTTTTTTAATGCTAGTGGCGCATTCTTGCGTCCACCTACATTTAGCATATTTAAAACTAAATTCTTTTCTCTTAGGAGTAGAGATTATTAGTGCTTTCTGGCGGCAGTTTTTCTTAGCCCAGGCACTTACCAACTTTCGCCCGATGGCAGGGTCTGGCGCGCGGCTACAAATTGCGACGAGACCCCCATGTGATTTTTAACCTAGACTAAAAAAATTTTTTGAGCCGTGAGATGGCATGCGGCTACGTTTTATAATATTTAGCTTGAAACATTCTAAGGACAAAAAAATTTTTTTGAGCCGCGAGATGGCATGCAAGAAATGCGGCTACGTTATGTAAAATTTAGCTTGAAACAATCTAAGGACTAATATTTTTAAAAATTAGCATACAATACGATGAACAAATACTTTGTGTTTTTTTAAGGACTTTAATATTGTTTTTGAGCCGTGAGATGACATACAAGACTAGGATCAAATATATTATCATCCAATACGATGAACAAATACTTTGTGTTTTTTATGTTTATATATTTTGTTCATGTTTAAATTAAAACTAGTATGTGTTTTATGTTTACACTTATAATATTTAGCTAAACACATTCTAAGGACTTTAATAATGTTTTTGAGCCGCGAGACGACATACAGGACATGCGGCTAAGTTGTGTAATATTTAGCTAAAAACACTCAAAGGACTTTAATATTGTTTTTGAGCCGTGAGATGACATACAAGACTAGGGTCAAATATATTATCATCCAATACGATGAACAAATACTTTGTGTTTTTTATGTTTATGTATTTTGTTCATGTTTAAATTAAAACTTGTATGTGTTTTCATTTTACACTTATAATATTTAGCTAAACACATTCTAAGGACTTTAATAATGTTTTTGAGCCGCGAGACGACATACAGGACATGCGGCTAAGTTGTGTAATATTTAGCTAAAAACACTCAAAGGACTTTAATATTGTTTTTGAGCCGTGAGATGACATACAAGACTAGGGTCAAATATATTATCATCCAATACGATGAACAAATACTTTGTGTTTTTTATGTTTATGTATTTTGTTCATGTTTAAATTAAAACTTGTATGTGTTTTCATTTTACACTTATAATATTTAGCTAAACACATTCTAAGGACTTTAATACTGTTTTTGAGCCGTGAGATGACATCCAAGTCGAAGGCTAATATTTTATAATATTCAGCTAAACACATTCTAAGGACTTTAATATTTTTGTTGAGCCGTGAGATGACATCGAGGGCTAAGTTATTATAATATTTAGCTAGAAACATTCTAAGGACTTAATATTTTTGTTGAGCTGTGAGATGACATCGAGGGCTAAGTTATTATAATATTTAGCTAGAAACATTCTACGGACTTTAATATTTTTGTTGAGCCGTGAGATGACATACAGGACATGCGGCTAAGTTGTGTAAGATTTAGCTAGAAACATTCTAAGGACTTTAATATTTTTGTTGAGCCGTGAGATGACATACAGGACATGCGGCTAAGTTGTGTAAGATTTAGCTAGAAACATTTTAAGGACTTTTAATATTGCTTAGCTAGAAACATTTTAAGGACTTTAATATTGTTTTTGAGCCGAGAGATAGCTTCCAAGACTAGGGCCAAATATATTATCATACAATACGATGAACAAATACTTTGTGTTTTTTTATGTATATGTTCATGTTTAAATTAAATTATGTTTAAATTTATAATATTTAGCTAAACATATTTTAAGGACTTTAATATTGTTTTTGAGCCGAGAGATGGCCTCCAAGACTAGGGCCAAATATATTATCATACAATACGATGAACAAATACTTTGTGTTTTTTTATGTATATGTTCATGTTTAAATTAAATTATGTTTAAAATTATAATATTTAGCTAAACACATTTTAAGGACTTTAATATTGTTTTTGAGCCGAAAGATAGCCTCCAAGACTAGGGCCAAATATATTATCATACAATACGATGAACAAATACTTTGTGTTTTTTTTATTTATTGTTTCACTGTTTTTATGTTTAGTACTTGTTTGTTTTAAAACTAGTATGTTTTTTCATGTTTAATATTATATGTTTTATGTATCGTTTCGCTGTTTTTATGTTTAGTACTAGTTTGTGTTAAAACTAGAACTAGTATGTTGTTTTTATGTTTAATACTATGAATGTTTATAACATTATGGGTGAAAAAAAGGCATAATGACATATTATAAGTGTTAATTTTCTATGATTATTTATTATATTTTTCACTATTCTATTTACAAAAGACATAACATATAATTCTTTTTAGTACAATAATATTTACATGATATTAGAATTTTTTCTCCACAGTGGTGTATTGTCTAGGAATATTTAATACAGTTTCTAGTAATCTATTTACAAAAGACATAATAATAACATAAACATATTTACAATAATATTTACATTATCTCATCATCATCATCATAAGAGTTTTTTCACACTAAATAATGGACATGTAATACAATTGAAACACCAGAAAAAAGGATCATATATCAAATCGGAAAGAAGATTAGTATTGTTAGTGTGAACAGTAGTACGCTGACATGTGCAAATAAATCCTTTAGGAGTGGTTGGCTGGAGCAAATTGCAACATTTGGCACAAAAATTTTAATAAGAATTGGTATCATTGTATAGTTCGTCAATGTTATTATGGGAAAGAATGTTAATTTTTTTAAAGTAATACAGTTCAATAGTTATTGTGAATGTTTTAAAGTGCTGCAATAATAAGGATCTGTTATCTGGGTTGCAATACAATATGGCAATGTAATCTGATAGAGGCATTGGTTGACCAGCAATAAATTCAATATTTTCAAAACTATACAAATCTATAATACATTTTTTATAAGTAGTTATACAATAATCAGAGAACGAATGAAATAATTTACGCTGAAAAGTTTTCGGTATATCCAGTAGGAAAATATCAGATCTCCTAGTTAAATTTAAGCATATTTTGATCATGCATAGATCCAAAAGTGAGAATGGTTAAAATACTTCTCATCATCGTCAATAGTGTATTGTAGACAAAGATTAGGTCTTGTGTGCATAGTTATTTGTTGAGTCGATAGTGTCCGTATGGCGAAGTGTGAATTCCGTCACCTAGAATGAAACGTTTTTGATCAAAACACGTCAAACTCGTTTTACTGCATTCATATGTGTATAAGTGGTGACGTTTTGATTCAATAGTTTTGAAATGTGAATGTAATACAAGGTCTTGGCTTTTTAAAACATTTAGATATTCAGAAAATGATATTCTATTGACAGCGCTTTTTTTAACACCTTTTGCCTTTTTTATGATGTGTTTGTTAAAAATGTTGAAGCTATACATTTTAGGTCTTAATGCCACCAACTCTTGAATAGGAACTCCTGCAGTTTCATCGGTAAATTTACCCAACACTTTCTTATTGTGATTTGAAAAGCATTTGTGCGTACCAGGGTAGTTGGATGTGTCAAAATGGTCTTTTAATTTAATCATGTCATCGTATACATCGTCTGTTTCAATGTTATATATAAAAGAGTCAGTGTCCATGTATAGCAAATTCAGGGAAGTATGATTATAAAATTTTAACATAACCTCATAGTGAAAATCATATATGTATCGTTTGCTGAGTTCCAAAATTGAAAATCCGACGTATGTAGGTCTGTCGAGATAAATTGTTTCTTGTTGTAAGTGGACTGCAACAACATTTTCATTAAAAATTGTCCTGTCTTTAAAGTTTGGTCTTTTGGATAATTTTAAAAATGCTTTTTCCGTGGTGACAAGTTTGATGGTTAATCGTTTCCTCTTATTTTCAATACACTTTCCAAAAACAGAGTTATTCATTAATTTGTAAAAGTCCTTTTCAAAATCGTTTTTAGCCGTCCTGCGTAAGTTAGTATTCAGTTCTATGTAAGGTAATCAAAGCCAGGGGGATTGTTTAAATTTTAATATTCTATGCACCTTTTTCAAAACAACACCCATCGACAGAGCTTGTTTCAAATTTTTGTAATGAATCACATAATGTTGTTTATCCTCTAGCGTGGTATAGAGTTTATTATTGTGATGATGTGGAGTGGTGGAAACTGACTGAAATGATTGTGTAAGCGGGTTGGTATATGTAAATCAACCTCTAGAATAAAACCATCATCGCTATCATCGGGAATCTTGGTAACATCCACACTATTGCCCACCCATTCAAAACCACCATAAGGAAGATATTCACTCATTGCAAACCCCATATAGATTATTAACATCTATATATAAAATATAGCTAGATGGTTGTGTGGGATCGTAACCACTTATGTATGGGTTATTGGCGTGGGAATGTCTTGTAATACATGAAGTGATACCTCCACGAATACCGGATTCAATCATAAGATGTTTATCATAATCAGACAATAGTTCCAATTTAACTTTTGTATATTTTAAACAGGCGTCAAATGCCAACCCAGGCGTTGTGAAATACCAACTTGGATCAATGCTGTAAATAGATTCACACACATTTCTAAACTGTTCAACTATGTCGCTTAAAAGAATTATGTCTGTTGTTAAATACAATTCCGTGTAATCTCTAAGTGTTTGTATATTGAAAGCGGTCCAGACTTGTTGAGCGTGTAAATAATCATTATCGGATATGTGCTCATCGGTTAAATCATTAAAAGAATATTGTTTAGCTAATAAAGAGCGTTCATCTAATTTCTCCATACTTGTCATATAGGCGTATGGGTAAATACCCTTTCTAAGCAGGAATTTTCGTTGATCATTATTTGGAAATTGTTGTTCCATTTGTGGGTATTCAGTCAAGTTATCTATTAGTCGATCTAAACTGTCTGGTAAAAACCTATAAGAATCTAAAAATCTAAGCCCTAGCGTACAATCGCTAAATTTTTTCGAAAAACTTATATATTTCTCAGTTGAATTCGGTATTACCCATATTTCGCCTGGATCCTGTCCCAAAGATAATATAATAGGATGAGCATCATACCCGCTAAGATTATGCATGTAGACCGGTATGAAATTGTGTAATTGAAAATTTAAATTACAATCATTATGTGCAGCACACTGAAATTCCCCTGTAAGATGATCATGATGATGAACTTTTTTATCTAAATGGTTAAACGGTTGGTCGCAAATACCAAATGAGTGGCATTGTCAAAGTCATAATGTTGTTGTGGTGATAAATCTGTCATTAGAATAATCTCCTTATATAAGGATTCCACGTCTTTAACAATGGAATGTAAATACTGCATAAATTGTTCAAGCGCATCGTCCCCTGTGTAAATGAAAATGTCTTTTTGATAATTTGATAGCGAAGAGACAACTGTAGCCCCAACACTACTAATTTCATGCTTATGTGTTTGTCTAGACCATGATGTTGATGGACTGCCGGGTGCATTGTGTACGGGTAAAAGTATAGATTCAAAATCCGCATAGACAACTATTGGTTATAACAACACGTAAATATGTGTTGTCTGAAGGCATTTGAATGCGGCAAGGTTTGTGTTTATTGCAAAATAATTGATGAGCTGTTAATCGTTCCTCAGCTGTTTTCCCATCTACTGTTGTATAGTCGCAATTGAATGTTTTAAAACACCGTTTACATATAACAGCGCTGCTATGCTTTTGCCTAAGTTGTGAAACATGTCTGGATAAATTTTTTATTAAACAATAATGAGAAGTATTTTCCTTTGTTAAATATAACAAGTCAAAATGTTCTACAGACTTTTCATTTGAACTTATTATTAGAGGATATACCCGATTTTCCTCGGTTAAAGAATAAACATTTATCGATACATTATTATGTTTTTCAAATTTACGTATATCTTTTAATGGTGAGGAAAGGAAATATTGTCGAAATTGTAAGGATGATTTCATTTTATATCCGCCGATAATAAACGCGTCTCCTTTAACTGGCGGCATAAAATGGCATATTTAAAGCAAAAATCATCGTTATTACAAATGTTAATGATTGCATATTTATCGGCTATTTCCTTTGGTAAAGGGATGTAACCTCTTCCACCTAAAGGTCGATATTTAGTTATTCTAATGACAATGCTATCAATAGAAATCAGTTTCCAGTTTGATCCGCTAGTTTCAAATTCTTCAATTTCGCTCACAAGTTTTGCAAAAACTCTTCGGAGGTAGTGAATTAAATTGCAACTAGCGTCGATGATTTCTATGGAAGTTTTAAAATTGGCATCGGTAAATTGTTCAAGATCAGAATTCCTATACCGACTGTAAACACATTCCAATAAGATGGTGATTTGAAAATTAGTAACTCTTCTGTAGCTTTACTCAACAACTTTAGAAGTATGTTGTGTTTCTCTTGTAAAAATAACGAGGGGTCTTTTATATTGTCAACATTTTTTATACAAATATTTTGAGCTGATTTATTTAATGCTGTAATTACTATGCCATCTTGTAGAGGAACCGATAACAGACATTTCTTTTTATTCAGCACTTTCTTGTCATTGTCTGACATAATGTGTGAAGATGAATGGGGTGTGTTTTGACAAGTATGTTTTAAGAAAAGGGATTTTTTGTTAAATACTATGTTGCAATCCTCACATTTAATACAAAACAAGGAGATGTGTATTAAGAATTTCACCAATGTGCGGAATATGGGTAAATACCACAGTAAGGACATTTTTTTTGTAAACATGATGAAGCATACCTCCTTAAATTATATGGCTTGGAAAAACTCTTTCCACACTTATCACAGATAGAGATGACATAATGTAAAAACTTACAGGAAAAAAAATTTAATCTTCAACGGTTTGTGTCCTCTTCGCCTTCTTGCTTTTTTTACTAGAAGGGGCCTGTTTATGAGCTGTTGCAAATTCTATATTTATATAGTTATCCCTCGCTCCTTTATATATTAAAGCAAGATCACCGTCTTCAAAAAATAAAAATAAAATATATTAAATGCATAGGGGAAAATAGAAAATTATGTATTGGTGTTTTTCTACATACCTTCATAGGTAAGAATATCATGTTACGGGGTAACAAAGATTGAATTGTTCGGCTCCTCTAGTTGTATGTTTAAGATATATAGTAGTAGTAGGTAGTATATAGTTAGATTAAGATAGGGTAATTAGTCAAATTAAGTTAGAATAAGTAGTTTATTAGTGTATTGGTATGAATGTGTATGATTGTGTCGATAGTATAAGTATAGTTTTATTTAGGAATAATATTATAGGATTAAGATAAAAGAAAACTAGAGGAGAAGACTTAAAGAGAGAAGAGGAGAATAGAAAATAGGGGAGGAACTGGAGGAGAAGAAAGAAGTGGGGAGAAGAGAAGAGAAAGGTTAAGAGAGATAACCAGAGAGGAGGTAGCCTAGCCGGCTAGTGAGAAGGAGAGCTCTAAATAAAACGGATTTTCCAACGCGAAAGCGGATAAGCGGACTTCCTCGTGATATCAAACCCGTGAAGGGGATTGAAGAGGAGGAGCAGCACAGGAAAACCAACAGGTGCCTTTGTTGTGTGGGAAGGAAAATTAACAAACTGTATATGTAAACCCTACTAACCAGGCCTGGTGTTAAATAATACTCAAAATATAAAGAAAATTAAAAAGAGACAATAAAAACCAAACAAAACAAAAAAAAGGGGAAAACCTTGTTGGCCACATTTATTGTAAAATTGTACAGGGTAGAAGTTATAGCGTTTATTTTATTTCATTTATTGTATTCTATTTCATTAAGTTTCTTTTATTTTATTCGCTATTATTTTTCTTATTTTCCCAGTGTAAATTTTGTGTTATTTTAATTACAATATGAATGTTTGAAATTTGCTTTGTGTTTGTTTTTCCCCGTTTGTCTAAAGTTGCTTGCAGGCCGTAGAAATCGGCAAATTTTAAAAAGCTAAGTGCAGTTGTAAGCAGCCTGCTAACAGATATCTCGTTAGCTGAGAGCGGTAAGGCACCGGCTTCCAGATCTTAGAACACAGGTTCGCATCTGGCCAGTTCTTCTCTACTTTTTTTATTTGGAAGGAAACTATTTTTTTTTAATATTTTTTTTACTTTCTCTTACTCTTAGTAAGAGGAAGTATTGTAATCGTGTCAAATTTTCGATATCGAGTTTTCACCGGAAATATCCGTTTTGAGGTCCCCTGAGTCCAAAAAAGTGGTTTTTAGCAAATGGTCTCTGTGTGTGTATGTATGTATGTATGTGAACAGCATAGCTCAAAAACGAAAAACCGTAGAAAGTTGAAACTTGATATTCCGTTTAGGTATCACTATGGGATCTGACACTACGTTATCTGTCAAAATTCCTCAACCGGAAGTACCACTTTACTAGTTGGATTTTTTACTTTTTTGCGATTTTCTCAAAAACGGCTCCGACGATTTTCTTTAAACTTCAAACATCAACCACACATACAAAGAACTACAACTTTTATTTGAAACATTTCTCCGGGAAAATGCATTGAAGGGCACTTTTAGGGGAGGGGTGGGGTTAGGTTTCCATCTAAGGTGCTATTTCAGTTTATTAGTTTATTAGACAATTCTGTCATCTAAATAATGTTAATTAGAATTAAATATGTTGTTGAAATTCCGTGTTTCAAAAAAATCGGATAACCGGAAGTGCGTTTACTTTACCACTTTACTAAATGAATTATTCACTTTTCGCAATTTTCTGAAAAATGGCTCCGACGATTTTTTTGAAACTTCGTATATAAACTAAACATGCAAAGATGTACAACTTTTATCTAAATCATTTCTCTGGGAAAGTTCTTTTAAGGACACTTTTAGGGGAGGGGTGGGGTTAGATTTTCATCAAAGTGCTATCCTTGATAATTATACAATTCTATCATCCAAACATAATTAGTTAGAAATAAATGGGTTGCCAAAATTCCGAGTTTCAAGAAAATTAGTAAACCGAAAGTGCGCTTTTACTGAGCAGTTTTTTCAGTTTTCGACGAATTTCATTAAATTTGGTACACAAACTATAAAAGCTGTCAATTATAATTTGGAGAACTGGAGTAAGAGAAAGTTGTTTGAGTGTTTCACACCAGATTTTTTTAATTATTTTTTTGTGTGATTATTATCAATGTATACTATATCGGTGTATTAATTTTTTTTATTTTCTTTTATTTGTATTTTAGAAAACATATTTTTTTTCCTTTTCGTATTTTTTATTAATACAATTTTTATGAATACTACCGGTCCACAATTTCAGTTAATTATTTCTGAGTAGTATTTAAATCATTTTAAGTGTTTTTTGTTTTATTCATTTGCAAAAAAAAAAAAACAGAGTGGCGTCCTGTAACTTCCCTTCCCACTTTCCCGTTAACCCACATTTTCCTGAACCCCCTCCATCTCCACTGCAGCTAGCGGCAACTTGGATGCAGCTCAAAGGGTGAGGTGTAACAATCATCATCGCTCAAACATTCTACAAGTCTTTAGGTAGGAATACCCTTATTAAGAGGTCTTGGTCATTTAATACTGCCGTCAAACCAGGACCAAACTTTGTTTTTTCCACCTTCTTAAAAGATGCAATGGGATATGGTTTGTCCGCTTCTAAATCGCCAATTCGTTTATAAATAATGGATTGTGATTTTTCTAACAGCTTCTTCAATATATTTTTAGACATTATGTTAGCTGAAATGTAGTTATAAATTTCTTCATACTTATAGTTTTTTTTAAAAAAAAAAAATCCATCGTCCTATGCACCTACCTGATTGTACCGCATCCAGCCACCGCAAAGCGGATTCGGGAACTGTTCTTAGCCTATTGGTGCAGCTAGTCGAGGCAGATTGGAACTTTGCCATCGCGCTCTAGCTAACACGTTCGTCAGAACATCCACTTCTGGATACCGAACTAGTCGGTTCCCCTGAGCTCCGAAGAGAATCAGAGGGTCTCCTCCTAGCCACTTACACATAGGCACGGTGCGAGGACTTAATTGGATTTGAGAAGAAAATAATTAAACTTAGCCCTTGAGTGGTGTGATCACGAGCGAGGCTGGAGATGTAATGAACATTACCCCACTAATATCCAACTATTTATACTGTTTAAATGAGGTCATCTCACTTAACAAAACACCCCCAAGGTTAGAAATACAAAGCTGAGTAATAAACACTTAGTCATATCCTCGCGCGATAAGAACATCCTGTTTTTGCATATAAAACTGGCCTTGGGGTGATAAAAAGACTGACTCATTATGATGAAACATAATTTATTATATTTTATAAAATAACACACATTATGATAAATAATATTTTAATATACAAAAAAAACAATTAGATATTTATTTAAATACTAATAATATATTCTTATACATTACTTTCCAACTACTTTAATAACACGTTTCTTTATAGATATTTATTTAAATAATAATATATTCTTATACATTACTTTCCAGCTATTTTAATAACACATTTCTTATACATTTCTTTCCAGCTTTTAGAAAAAAATGTTTTTTTTTCACAATTTTTTTTACAAACCACAAGGACAAAGACCTTCATTATTTCCAATTAATTCAAGTAAGTCTCCTTTAATACGAATCGCATGACAACTTATAATAACACAAATGCATGTATCAGGGCCCTACTCTTGGAGGCCATCTCTCGGCTCAAAAACAATATTAAAGTCCTTAAAATGTATTTAGCTAAATATTATAATTTTGAACATAATTTAATTTTAACATGAACATATACATAAAAAAACACAAAGTATTTGTTCATCGTATTGTATGATAATATATTTGGCCCTAGTCTTGGAGGCCATCTCTCGGCAACAAAAACAATATTAAAGTCCTTAAAATGTTTCTAGCTAAACAATATTAAAAGTCCTTAAAATGTTTCTAGCTAAATATTATAATAACTTAGCCCTCGATGTCATCTCACAGTTCAACAAAAATATTAAAGTCCTTAGAATGTTTCTAGCTAAATATTATAATAACTTATCCCTCGATGTCATCTCACAGCTCAACAAAAATATTAAAGTCCTTAGAATGTTTCTAGCTAAATATTATAATAACTTAGCCCACGATGTCATCTCACAGCTCAACAAAAATATTAAAGTCCTTAGAATGTTTTTAACTAAATTTTACGCAATTGGATAAGGTCGTCTGGAGGGAGGCTCTCGTTCACGCCCAAGAAAAGTATCATAGCCATTGCGCCAGACTCATTGGATAATTCATCGTAGCCGCATGTCCTGTATGTCATATCACGGCTCAACAAAAATATTAAAGTTTTTAGAATGTGTTTAGCTAAATATTATAAAATATAGCCCTCGACTTGGATGTCATCTCACGGCTCAAAAACAGTATTAAAGTCCTTAGAATGTGTTTAGCTAAATATTATAAGTGTAAACATAAAACACATACTAGTTTTAATTTAAACATGAACAAAATACATAAACATAAAAAACAAAAGTATTTGTTCATCGTATTGGATGATAATATATTTGACCCTAGTCTTGTATGTCATCTCACGGCTCAAAAACAATATTAACGTCCTTTGAGTGTTTCTAGCTAAATATTACCCAACTTAGCCGCATGTCCTGTATGTCGTCTCGCGGCTCAAAAACATTATTAAAGTCCTTAGAATGTGTTTAGCTAAATATTATAAGTGTAAACATAAAACACATACCAGTTTTAATTTAAACATGAACAAATCACATAAACATAAAAAACACAAATTATTTGTTATCGTATTGGATGATAATATATTTGACCTTAGTCCTGTATGTCATCTCACGGCTCAAAAACAATATTAAAATCCTTAAAAAAAACACAAAGTATTTGTTCATCGTATTGTATATCAAAAATATTAAAGTCCTTAGATTGTTTCAAGCTAAATTTTACAAAACGTAGCCGCATGTGTTGCATGCCATCTCGTGGCTCAAAAAATTTTTTTAGCCCTTAGAATGTTTCAAGCTAAATCTTATAAAACGTAGCCGCATGTCTTGCATGCCATGTCGCGGCTCAAAAAATTTTTTTTGTCTTTAGAATGTTTCAAGCTAAATATTATAAATCGTAGCCGCATGCCATCTCACGGCTCAAAAAATTTTTTTAGTCCTAGGTTAATAATCACTTGGGGGTCTCGTCGCAATTTGTAGCCGCGCGCCAGACCCCTGCCATCGGGCGAAAGTTGGTAAGTGCCTGGCTCAGAAAAAATGCCGCCAGAAATCACTAATAATCAGTACTCTTAGTATAGCTTCATCTGTCACCTTAATAAATTCTTTATAATTTAAGTAAATATCTTGTGTTTCGTTAAAACTATTTCTATATACATCCCAGTCAGCTTTTGTCGTGCCCCATTTACAATATGGTCGTATTTTTATTTTTTCTATTAAAACTGAATTAGATTCTATAATTATAGGATAGTAATCTGAGCCCAAGTCGTCTTCATAAATACTCCATTTAAATTTGGAATCTAAATTTGTTGAACAGAAAGTGAGGTCAACAGCTGATTTATTTTTTTGTCTCATGTTATTATTAATAATAGTAGGAGAACCATCATTCAAATATACAAGATTGTTATTTTGTATAGCGTCTAACAATTGGCGTCCTTTGGAATTCGTGTAGCTTGAACCAAGCACTTGGTTATGAATATTGAAGTCCCCTGCCATTATTATTTGCCCGCTAGTACTTTTTATCAATTTGTCCCATTCTTTGAAACTTATAATATTTGTGGGAGATATATATATAGAAATAATAGAAAATTTAAAATCATTGTATAGGTTGACCTCTATTCCCACTATCATTAATTTCTTTATCTTATATAATTTTTTTATTTCTTTGAACCTAATTTCATTTTTAATAGCTGTGCCCGATTTTCCATCTTTTCGATCCATTCTGATGATATTATAGCCTTTAAATTTAACATTAACGTTTGGTTTGAACCAAGTCTCGCTCAGTATAGCGATATCAATTTTTTCATTTATTAAACAAGCTTTCAAATTTTGCCTGTTGGCTATTGCCGATCTAGCATTCCAGTGTAACATTTTCAGTGACCGTAATTTCATATTTTTATAAGATATAAATAACTATATATTACAAAAATATATATATGTACATACACAATACACGCCAAATATACATATATATATTGTAACGCAGCCACTGGTGCCATCTAGGAGAGAAAGCACGTACCTCAAGTTCTTCTAGTGGCCGCTAGGAAGCGCTGGCGGCGCGCACTGCCCTTTCTAGAACAATCGATAACCTTCTAGACCCTTCTCCACAGGTATAAATAGTGGGACAACAGAGAGTTTATAGAGATTCTTGTTAGAAACGAAGTGTGCGTTTGTCAAAAGGGTATAAAAAGTGAACAAAGTGAACTTTTGTTGGTTTAAACTGTGAATTAATTATTATTAAGTGTTGTATTTAATAATTTATTGTGTAAAACAACAAATTGGTGTTTGTCTTATTGAAGTTTAGAGGTTTTTATCTAAACGAACCCACTTAGAACTAGTTGCAGTAGCTAATTCAGAGGGAAAAACGTTACAATATATATATATATTATATACACAAATACTGTTACACATATACACTGTACAAAATATATAACATATTTACAATCTATATACATTCTCACAAATTCACTCACAGACAAACTTTTATGCATACGTAATATATCGAAATTTATACACTCATTCATGCAACTTTCATGCATATATGTACAATATGTGTGGTTAAATAAAATAGCTATATACATATAAACGTTCAAACTATTTATAAAATCTATATACAAACCTAGATACAAGTTTTTTATTAAACCTGTATCTCCACATAGCCTCATTTAAATTTATTACTCTTTCTTTTATAATATTTTTCAGTTTCTCATCAGTAATTTCATTTAATTCGTTCGATTTAACACTCTTTATAATAGAGTACACCGCTTCAAAAACTATGTCCAAATTATTATTATTTTCAAGAGTTTCTCTTAATTTATTCGCCTCATTCGGACGATAAGGGTTGAGTAGGATTAGGCCGCCGGGAATATTTTTCTTCTCATCTTGTCCAATTAATAATTCAGTTATTTCCTTTTTATCATAATTTGGCGACAATAATCTGTGCCTTTTTGTTGCTCTTTTGTATGAGATAGTAGAGGCAAACGGTCTACTGTTACGTACTGAACTTTTATTAAATATAGGAAAGTCTTTTAAATCGTCTATATTAGGCGCATCTTTCCCTGCGATGGCAGCGAAGGAATCGCCACTATCAAAAAACTGTTTAGCATCTAAATATGAGATGTTACTCTCAGACATAATTTGCTTTATTAACTTTTCTTTTTTATAGCGAGGTCATAGTTTTTGATCTGAAGCCAAATTATTAACTCCATTACAGTTAATACATTTGGATTCTGTACTATCGCATTCTTTCCATGTCATGTCTGTTACCGCACTTTACACACCTTACAGAACCTTTGCATTGATCCTGGAAGTGGCCAAACCTCAAACATTTTTTACATTGTACTACGTTTTGTATGTAGTTATGTACTTCACATCCAACGAAGTGAATATAAACTGTTGGCCTCTAACAGTAATCAAAACCGACTGAGAGGGCACCAATTTAGCTTCTTTTGTATCATTATCAACAATTCTTCTTTTCAATCTCCTTATATCAGTTAGTTCGTAATTTACTCCAGGAGGACCCCCTAATAACCTCTTTAATTTCTATCTCTGTTATTTCGGTATCTACTCCGCTTATTACCCCTCTCCTTTGTAATAAATACCTGGGAATGTATGCATGAAAACCCTTTTCTTTCAGTAAAATACTTCCCATTAATTTGCTCGCTGATATACCATTATGAAATTCTATTCTCAATTTATTAATACCCAGTTTTTTTATTGCAATTATATTGTTTGCAATTTCCGGATGGTTAATATGCAATAGTTTCTCAATAGACATAGGGTGAACCCTTGATATACCCTTTTTTTCTTTATCCACACTCTCAATTAAAACATAAAACGGGCCCAGATCACTTGTTCTGTATTCCATAGATACATACTGTTTGAAATTATTAATTTCTTTAACATTATTATTCCCCAAATTCCCTGACATTTCATTATTCTTATTACTTTCTACATTACTTACTTCGCAATTCATTATTTCTATATCTGGTGGGACTCCCACTTGTCCTCTACTGATATCATTCATTTTATTAAATTAATTAACACTCAATAATAATGATTTATTTATACTATATACACAGCAATTTGCGGAAAATTAGAAAGAAAAGAAAAAAGTCCGATTATAATACTTAAAACAAAAAATATATATATATATAATTGCAAAAAAAAAAATAAATAAATAAATAAATACAAAATGAACACCTCTTTGTAAAATAAAAGAAAATAAATTATAAATTTAAAAGAAAATGGGAAAAGAAAAAAACGAAAAAAAAAAAAGCAAAAACAGAATAAGTCTGCTTATAACTAGCGAGTAAGCGAACTTTGATACTCACACTATAAAAGCTAATCACAGACTGCTCTGGGCACTCAAAACTTATAATTGACAAAATAAATTTGTTTTTATTGAAGCTAGGTTGCCCAACCTGATATATTTCGCGAATCCGTTGCTTCTCAAGCTGCTTTTGGTGACTGTAAGCTCCGATCTTGTCGTATGTCTTGATTGGAATCTGTATGTCGTCCAGATAGTCTCCTTCAAAATCCAAATCCGACATAATTGCGTAATGCGAAAAATTAAATTTTAGTAAATGCTCTATTGTGCATATCAAAAATATTGTTGAGAAGTGATATATACCCGGCCAGACCGTTTGCTGATTATATACTGTTTCGAAGATAAATAACCAGCTCTCTTTAGTGCAAAGTTCGAAATTGTTTATTCTTCACTGCCGCCTATTGTTCACAGCTACATATAATTATATTTATATTTAGTTTTTATCCAATAATAAAGATTATTCTCAGAACGTTTTCTATTTAATTATTGTTTTTATAAACAAATATAAATTTACTATAAAAAAATACCCGTTACAGGATGTGTGTGTGTGTGTGTGATCAAAATACCTCACAAAGAAAATCGCAAGGAAGCTCGCTTTGGTATTCATTTGTAGGTATTGGGAGACGAAGTTGTTCGCGTTCGAGATTGTTCTCGCGTGCCCCCTGGATATCCAACTAAACGAACAACATCAGATCGCCAGCGTAGCCTAAAATTTTATACTGGTTCGCGGGACGTAGCCTGGCTGAATAGCCGAAGTCATGGTGTAGAAAAACAGAAAAAAAAATTGTAGGTACTACCACCGCATCTGACACGAAGGTTTTGTCCATCCCGAAATCCATCAACCTAAAGAATGACTTTACTTAGTGTTTTTTGTCCAATTCATTGAATTTTCTCGAAAATGGTTTTCTTTAAACTTCGTATAGATATCTATAGACATGAATACCTCCAAAAATGGAGTATTGAATTACTAACAGAGCTGCAACTTGCAGTCTCCGTTTGTAATTGAAGTCTTTTTCTCCATAAACTGGTTGTAGGTGTTCTGGGGTTCTCTGTGAATTAGATTTAACCGCCTATAAACTTTACTGTGAGCTATACGGTAAGGACATATTCTGATAAACTTTATGCCTTAAACATATAGTTAAAATATATTGAACATATTCTGTTTTTAACTTATCAAATAAGCAATTACGTTTATAAACAAAAGTATTGAATGAAATAAATTAGGGCCTATATGTTGATTTTTTTACTTTGCCGTGACAAGTATTCTCCCATTACGAAAAGTCACATATGTTCGAAATTTTCATCGTGTGTGGTCGAAATTATAAACGAGCTGCTCGTGATTACAATAAAAGGTTTCCGAAACGAATTCTTCCATGTCGTTTTACAATTTATGCGCGTAGTGCGCGATTTACGGAGACAGCTTCAATTGTTCCCGCCAGACATCGGGTGAAGGGTAGGCCCAGAAAGAATTTCAGTAATGAATTTTCCAGAAAATCCACATAGTTCTTCCGTCAGGGGGACAGAGCTTTGAGAATTCCTAAAACTGCAATAGCAAGCGTTCTACGGGAGTATAATTTCCACCCACATGTCTTCAAGCGGTTTTCGCTCTCGACGTACAAATTTCCTGGCGATGATTGACGTGCTTCTGGCAGAGAGGCCTGATTTTTTATCAATTTGACTGTTGTCGGTCGAAGCAAAATTTATCAACAATGGATAATTGGACAGGTGGAAATTTCGAACCAGGGCTGAGAAGAATTCATCCGCACGTCACTTACTCCAGTCATCATCAGATGGTTATATTGTAAATTATTAACTCCGCCAAAGCTGGTCACATGTCGGTTGAGAAAGGAGGAGGGAAAAAGGATTTTAACAAGTAAGCAAAGCCGTCAGTACGAATTTATTCCTACATTAAACAAATCATATCTCCGGAACTGCTTGTCTGATTTTCGTGTTCCTGGGCTCCATTATTCATGAAAAAAAAATCTGGTGTGAAACACTCACACAACTTTCTCTTACTTCTATTCTCAAAATTAGAATTGACAAAGGTTATAGTTTGTGTACCAAATATAACGAAATTTGTCGAAAACTGAAAAAAGTGTTCCATGCTAAAGCGCACTTCGCGTTATATTTTCTTAAACATCTTGCGAATTTGAGCCCAATTTTATTTTTAATTAAGTATTGTATTGCGATGATAACAATTGTATAATCAACTAATGAACCACTTTAGAGAGAAGGTGTAACCCCCCCCTCCCCCTATAAGAGTGCCCCTTAATGAATTTTCCATCAGAGAAATGTTTTTAAATAAAAGAGCTAGATTCATTGACAAAAGCTTTAGTTTATAGACGAAGTTTTTTCCAAAAACATGTCGAGAGCCTATTTTGCGAAAGGTGAAAATCGCCGACGATATAAAGAAAAAAGGTGAAAAATTCATTTAGCTAAAGTGGATTAAAACAAACCGACACTATCAGGTATATCCGATTTTTTTTTCAAATTAAGGGAAATTTCAACAACATATTTAATTCTAATTGACATTATTTAGATGATAGAATTGTCTAATAAACTAAAATAGCAGTTAAGATGAAACCTAACCACACCCCTCCCCAAGGGGTGCCCTTAAATGAATTTTCCCGGAGAAATGTTTCAAAGATAAACAAGTTTAGCTGTAGTATGTCGTCGCGTTCGATATTTTACCAAGTTTGCAAAAGATCGTTGAGCTAATTTTTTGAGAAAATCGCCAAAACGTAAAAAAAACAACTAGTAAAGTGGTACTTCCGGTTGAGGCATTTTGACAGATAACGCACCGTCAGATCCCATGGTGTTACCTAAACGTAATATCAAATTTCCACTTTCTACGGTTTTTCGTTTTTTTTCTGGAGCTTGTGTTGCTCTCAAGATACACACATACACACAACACACACACACACACAGAACATTTGCTAAAAACCACTTTTTGTGACTCAAGGGACCTCAAAACGGATATTTCCGGTGAAAACTCAATATCGAAAATTGACACGATTACAATACTTCCTCTTACTAGGAGTAAGAGAAAGTAAAAAAATCTATTTCAGAAAAAAAAATAAAAAGTTTGGGTTCCCATTTGAAATAACAAAGTTAGCACCGATTTGGGCATCTAGTGCACTGCGCACATACTTGCGACTGTCAGTTTCTGAATCTAAATAAGGTAAGGTGTGCACATTAGTTGAACACTCTGAGTATATGATGCTAAGACCAGCTAAAAGAACCTCATTTCTTAACCCCTGACCGCTGTTCACTATGGTTTATTTGTTCACTATTCTCTGTGATGTTGAGGTGTTCTCAACTTTTTATTTTCCAAATTTATACATAAGTTTTTAAATTTGTTATGTGTTGAAGATTATTTAACAGTGTTTTTTTTTTATCTAAGTAAACCAAAACAATGTATAAATTAATCTATACTTTTATTTTTTATTATTTTCTGATTTTGTTTCTTTGACTTTCAAAATAGAACCTGTTGTATTTATATGTTGTAGGCCTTGAAAAAGACAATATATTTGTCGAAACGTTGGCAAGAATTTAAGTTTTCTTATTTTTTAAAAAGACCGAATCTCACAATCCTTTTCCTTCATATAAGGACGGTCGAGAAGAATCTTCCGTAGTTTAGAAAAAGTTTCATGAAAATACCTATTTCATGATTGTTGGATTAGTTAGTGATGCTAATGATTGGGATTGGAGAGAGGGAGTGTGATTGGGACTGGGAGGGAGAGAGTGTGATTGAGATTGGAGGGAGAGAGTGTGATTGGGATTGGGAGGGAGAGGGTGTTTAATAAACAGTTTTACTTCCTCCAGTTCCTACTTAAGAGAAAGAATTATGGAAATGTCAAATTTTAGAAATTGAGTTTTCACCTAAGAAATACTTGTTTTAAGGTCCCCTGTGACTGATAAAATTGTGTATAGTAAATCGGGAGAGATGCCGCATGTTTTTTTGGAACACATCGTTCCATAATTCACACGGAATATATTGAAATAGGCATTACGGTTCACTAACAAATATACAACTCTACTAGATAAATAATGATACAATGTATTGCTATTATAATATAACTTCTCTAACCTCCACCTTGAGGCATCTCAGCCGGGATATACGGGTGAGATGTCGCACCTGTACTGGAGGTACGCCGCGCTTCATAAAAAATCAACAATTATTCATCGTCAAAGACTGAATCCTAGAAACACTTTATTATAGACTGAACGCTTTTTATTGATCCATAATAGGACTTAAATTCCTAAACAACGGAAGAAAAATTAAAGCCAACACTGTTTGAAAGCGCAACACTGAATTACACAGTAAAAATAAGTCTAATATACATGTTGATTACAGTTTCAATACTTTGGCATGTATACCGGACAGAAAAAAGAGCGGCATGCATTCTGGATCGAAATGTGGCATCTTTCCTATTTTATAGGGGAGAGACGCCGCGCCACGTTGCTGACTAATCGTGGAAACAAAGATGGCGTTATTTCAGCCAGACTATTCTACACAGATGCTATGTTTAGTACTAACACCAAAATTACGCAAGGGTTAAGCGCTTTGCCTACAGAAACAATTTTAGTATAAGGCGTTAGAAATATTGTATGGCAGGATTGTCTGCTTATCTTACATATAACTCTAAAACGCAGTTGGTAATAACAAAACTTGAATTTATGTATTACATTAGTTTACTGCAGCGCGCTCTGCACCTACACTAGGCATTAGACTGCAGTCTAGCGATAACTAGAAAAACTACGGAGGGTGCGGCAACTTATTTAAAAACATGGCGGACCTTTGTGTTGTCGAGTGTAAAAATTGTCAAAATGTTTTGATTAAAAATGATTCATATGTGTTTTGCAGTGGTGATTGTGGATCAGTGTTTTATTTAAACTGTACTGGATTGAAAGAAGAAAAAAAAAAATCGTTAATGTAACAATAAGTACAAGCTGTACTGGATATGTAGTAAATGTGACAAGGTGAAGGTTAGTACTCTCATTGATAATTTAATCAAGAATTTAATGTCGACAATTTTCTCTCTTCAAGAAGAGTAAGTATATTAAGAAGTAAGGATAAAATGATAAATGAGACTGTAACTGTGTACAACTGCACCCATAGCTTTCAACGATTACAACAGAATTGGTACAGATAACGGAAAATCAGTTAGCATTAAAACAGGAATTGGAAATATTAAAGACTGGTAAAGTGTCTTCTAATACAGCAGAAACTGAAATACCTGAAACTATTAATGTAAACAAAGTTGAAAACATAACTTTCACAGAGGTAAGAATTCCAAGCTTAGCAAAAAAAAAAAACAACAAGAAATTGATTTAATTGAAGAAAATTGTAGTATGCCGAACCTTACCCTGCAAGTACAGCCGATTGAATTATCACCATTTGATTATGTTGTAAACAAGGGTGATACGTATAGAAAAAAATGCTCTGACGTCATTAGACAAGGGAACAATAAAATTTAATTAATTGATGAAAATAAGGAAGATGAAGAACCTTGGACTGAAGTTATGGCAAAAAAGAAAAGTAATGCAGACGTAAAAAAGAAGAAAATTCTAGTAGGAACCTCTCAGACTGAAAGCGAGCTTGTGGGTGTTAAAAAAGCCTGGCTGCATCTTGGTAAACTGCAGGAAGGAACAACTACCGAACAGGTTGAAAACTTTTTACAAAAGCGCTTTCCTGAAATAAGTATTTCATTTATTATTATTATTATTATTTTATCAACCTCGGTTGCGCTATATCCCGGCACTGCAGCCAACAGAGGCTTATTATGCCATCTCCGATAGTTCCTAGTAGACAAACCCTCCCTCCTCAAGAAGTCTGAGGGCCTTCACCACCAGGTCATTTTGAGCTACTATCCCTCAGGTCGCAACGTACCAAAGGTCTCATACCTCAATTTAATTATTGCTACGCAATCAAACAACAGGTGGGGGGCCGTTTCCTCCTCTTCCTGGCATAATCTGCACAAGGGTTCCGCTCGAATGAGCCCTACCTTGTACAGATGTTTCCTGACACTACCATGACCCGTAAATAGTCCCGTCACCAGAAAAATCTGGCTCCTACTCAAACTAAGAGTCATTTGGGTCCTTCGTTTACACAGCCCTGGCATCATCCTATTACTGTGTATGACACCCGGGCTCCCCCTCCGAGCTCTTCATGCTTACTGCGACACCACTCTCTAATCGCTGCACGAATCGCTCCGCAAGTTATCCCCAGGACCGGCTCTAGACCAATGAACGGAGTATTTGCCCCGTTCCTGGCCAGTTGATCAGCTGTCTCATTACCCTCGATCCCTCTCCCTGCATGTCCAGGCACCCATAGCAGCTGTACCTTGTTGTGCCTAGGAGAGTCTCACCAATGCCTCACGACATTCCTTCACTAGGGAGGAGGTGTTCTGTAAGCCTCTAGGGCTTTCAGTGCGGCCTGACTGTCCGAGCAAATGCGTATGACCTTGCCCCTTGGGGCTCCACGCAGGTTGTCCTCGGCACAGACCTTAATGGCAAAAACTTCAGCCTGGAATATAGTGGAATACCTGCCCAACGGCCTCTCAATGAGTACCTGCGGGCTCATTCCATACACTCCTCTCCAGTTCCGCAATCCATCCTAGAACCGTCTGAACCCAGAGTCCTGTCCGGTAGCGTTTTTCCCACCCCTTGGACCATTCCGCCCTAGAGCCTAGGAACACCCGAAATGGAACCTTGAAGTTATATGTTGGACAGATGCTATCCTGGGCCATGTCTAACACCGGGCCCGGATTGACCTTTAGCAATCTGTCCAAGTGTTGGCTAAGGAGCCCCTCTGCCTCCAAAGACCATTGTTGCGCAATCTGTGTCACTGGCACTCGCCTCCGCTTGCACTAACAAGTGCAGCGGTGCCACGCCCAGCAGCACCTCCAGCGCAGCTGTCGGAGCACTTTTAAAAGCGCCCGTAATAAGGAGGCACGCCAGCCTCTTGCAAGCACCTCTTGGCTGTCTCCTGCTCCGTTTTAGGCCACCCTAGCACCGCGCCATAAGTTATGACCGGTATGATGGCCCGAGTGTATATCCAATGGGTCATCCTTGGAGTTAACCCCCAGGACTTCCCACAGGCCCGTGTAGCACAGCGTAGCGACTTCTTATCTTTCTGCACTATATATTCTAGATGTGCGTTCCATGTGAGTTTAGTAACCAGGATAAGTCCCAGATACTTTACTCTAACGTCACATCCAGTATCCTCCCGAAGAAGGACAGTGTCTTATATACCTCAATGTCCCTCCTCCTGGTAAATAGTACGAGAGTGGTTTTCTGTGGATTTACCCCAAGGTCCGCTCTGCTGCAACATCGTTCTATGCGCCTAAGCGCCACTTGAAAGAGCTCACCAACTGTGGGTCCGTGCTTGCCTCTGGCTACCCCACTATATCATCGGCGTAGCCCAGCACGGAACATCCATACCACTAAGCTCCTCCAACAGTTCGTCCACAACCATGCCCACAGAAGCGGGGAAACATCCCTCCCTGCGGGCAGCCCCTTGTGGACGTCATCTCTAGCGAAGTTTCACATAGGCTTGCTACAATCCTCCGTGTTTTAAGCAGGCTGTTGATCCATCCAACAATGGTCTACTGACATCGCGCCTCTCTAACGCCTGAGTGATTAGGCAGAAGGTCGTGTTGCTGAACGCCCCCTCAATATCCAAGTCACGGCTGCTGCTGTTTCCCTGCCATGTACCGACACCTCCAATTCTTCAACAAGAGAATGGAGAGCCGACTCACAGGATTTCCCTGACTGCTAGGCATGCTTTGCAGGGTGCAGAGGATGTCGCCACAGCACCACCTCTCTAATTTGCAGGTCTACCAGTTTTTCCAGAACTTTCAACATAAATGAGGAAAGGCTGATCGGTCTATATGCCTTGGCCTGGGAATGCGTTCTCTGCCCAGGCGTCGGTATAAATAGAACTCTTACAGACCTCAATGCTCTAGGATCATGGTTTAGAGCCAAACATGCTCTCATCAGTCTGCATAGTATAGGAGTAAGTGTTTCCCCGCCTTTCTGGAATAAGGCAGGGAAAATTCCATCAGGTCCTGGTGACTTATATGGTTTAAAGTGGTTAATTGCCCACTTTACCTTGCTATACGTAACGCAGCTTTTGGCCACAGACCAGTCTTCCCTGGACCCCCGCCGAAGGCCAAGATCACCCAAGTCCTCGTCTGCCCTTCTCGCTAGCGCCACCCGTGAGTCCGGAAAACGCGTCCGGATCAACAATTCCAGAGTATGTCTTTCGGGCTCCGTAAAGTCCAAAATCGCCTCGGTCACCAGTGCCACTGCCCGTTCCAGACTTTCTGTCGTCCGAACGTCCACCTTGAGGTCACCGAGAGACTCACTGAGACTCCCAATAAATCCCTCCTAGTGAGACTCCCTCGGGCTTCGAAGCCTACTAATGACCAATGATGGAGTGCATATATCGAACCTAATGTGCCTGTGATCCGAGCACGATGGTTCACTTGAAACATGCACTGAGCAATTTTGCTCAACATACAGCGTCACATCCAGCACCTCCCTCCTAGCTGCAGTCACGATAGTTGGTTCCGAGCCTAAATTAGCTACATGCAACCCTTCACCAGTAATGAATTCATAAAGGTACTTACCCCTTTGATTGATGTCGGTGCTCCCCCAGGCAGTGTTATGCGCATTGGCGACGCATCCCAGCACCAGCTGTAAGTTCTCACCTCTGCAGTAGTCCATCACTCTTCTCAGTAGACAGAGGGGGAAATCATCATCACCGGGGAAATACGCTGAGCTAATTACCAGCCTTTCCGCTCCCTCTTCGGTGTTGATAGTTAGGAGAGCTGTAACACAATCGGCGGAGCACAGTTCCGGTATTAGTCCACAGCTCACCTTATTACTATGTACTATACATGCTCGAGGTCTACTTACAGACTTGTTGAACAGTACCTTCCCAAATTTCGGATTCAGTCCTCGGACGATCCCCCCATGGCACCATGGCTCCTGCAGCAGGGCTATATGTAGCCCCTCCCTATCGAACCTCCTACTAAGCAGTGCCGAAGCGGCGTTTGCATGGTGGAGGTTCGCCTGCACCATCCTGATTACCATGTTAGGTCTCCGAGGGGGACGGAACGTCGGCCTAGGGTCCCAAGGGTCGCCCCCCCGCTTCCGCAACCGCCGCCAACCGCTCCTGGCCTTGAGGCCTGTGGAGCAAGCCGGCATCACTTCCGCCAGGAGGCGCACACGCTGGAACCCCCGCCTTACCGTCCGCTCTCTTCTCCATCCGCCCCTCACTTACGGGTAGCACGGCCAGGGGGCCTGCAACGCCTCCATCTCCCCTTCCAGGCCCCCTGACTCTCCTTTGGCGAAACCGCCTTTAACGTGCTCTCGGCCTTCGGCTGGTCCCCTTCCACTTCCATCGCCTTGGCCACTTCCGAGCTTTTACTTTTCTGGAGCTTGTGAAGAAAAGTCACCCGCCACCAACCAAAATAGTGGGACATATCCAGTCTTTTAGGCTCCGCCAATGACCCCCTATCCAGAGAGAACGTCCAGAGGCACCCACCCTCAATGGGTAAGCACCCCCAGACCCTCTATATTTTGGTGCTCAGCTCCTGGTCGCTCACTTCTAAACGAGTGAGCACCCTTTCAGCCTCCACCTGCTTGCCTCCCTCATTAGGGATGAAGACTTTACCCGGTATGTCCTCCCCCTCAATTGTCTGAATGCTTGCACCTTCCCAGGGTATAAGCTTTGGGATGATCTCCCTTAGCCACCCTAAAATATCGTCCCCTACACAGGTGATGACAAAAAACCCTGGTTTATGGGCACATTTGGCCAACCTGACCTGCGGCCCGCCTCTCGGGATTTTATCGTATTCCCCCAAAATGGCATTTTGGATGGCTTGTAGCCTCTCCATGCCTAACTGGTTGTCGGGGAAACCCCTCTGCACAACTGCAATTTTCGCCGAAGAAGTAGCCTCACTGTAGGATTTCTCCACAGTCTTGGCTTTAATCCTCTTGAGCGGTCGCTGCTGTGGAGGGGATTCCCCTCCGACCTGGGCCTCTTAGTCGCCTTTGTTGTGCGTTCAGCCCATTGGAGAAAATTTTCCCTAATCAGTTGACGCTTGGCCTGAAGGTACTCCTGGCCTGCCTCAATACGGCTTTGAGCTCCTTCCTGGAGCGATCATCATGTTGTCGATCGCTACCAGCGACTCCGCCCTAAAGCTTTTTCCGGCCTTTGTCTTGGCCTTTCTGATCGTAGAGCCCCCAGGCCCGCAAACCCGGCCTTTGGCAGTCACTGGCATAACGCCTGTTTCCGCCGTGGCCATAACGGCTGCGGGATCGGAAGCCCCACTCCCTGGGCCTTGGGCAACCGCCGTGAACCCTCTGCCTGATTGTGGCATTACTCCCCTCCCCATGGCCGGTCGCACCAGTTCCCAATGGCATCCTTGCCTTAAGTTGTTTTTGTTTAATTGTCTTACGTTTACCCATCTGATTCCCATGGGATAGGGTCGTCCACCCGACCAGAGCCCCGCGATAGCCGGGCAACGCTAAATACTCCGGGGTTTCGCCCGGTGCCCCGGAGGCTCCGTTATTGACACAGTATCTCTGTGCCATCCATCCCTCGGCACGGAACGCGTTACACCTTGGATTGGGCCTTACTTGCAAGTCTGTACTATGTACATGTACATGTTGTTGTGTGTGTGTTCGTCGTTGCGTATGTGTTCCCTGCGTAAAATGTTGGGCTGGGATGTTCGCAGGGTCGCCCTTACCTGAGGGGGCGGCTAGTCCACCCCCCTCCCACGATAGAGAAACTGAAGGATCAGGTTGAACAGGCGAGCAGGATAGGGGTACACGAAAAAGGTGGCTCGTGGTGGGTTACCGCCAGGCCCGCCATTGCCCTGTTGGTCGCACTCAAAGAGCGCGTTGCCCGGTCCTCACGACATGGACGTCTGGTTGGCTAGCCTCTCAATTCAAGATCGAGGGGACCTTTGAGGACCTTGGAGGAGCTAAGTCGTCACTCGTGGCAGAGCCCCATACCACGAGAAGGCTACAATACAATGGGGTTTCTCCAGGTTCCCCAAGCTGAGCGCTACCGCACATATGTTTTACCACCCTGTACGCATTCAGACTCGACGCGCATCTCTTCTCAGCTTGGGTAGGGATACCTAAAAGAATTGGAGAGGATCACTGGGATGGGATAAGAGGAGAGGGAAGAGCCAGAAGGGGTTTATTCCGGCTACCGTCATTGCCTCGTTTGCCACCTCCCAAGGGAGGTGCCCAGATCGCACCACGTGGAGGTGAGGTTGACTTGGGGAGTTACAAGCGGACAGAGACGCCCAAGGCACTCTGTCCTATCACCCTTGCGATACATGTATCCTTGTAAGTCATTTCTCACATTTCTCATTTGCGCCCTTTTATATGAGATGCCGCAGACCAATAGGCGATCGTGAGGTGCGCTTACCTTAGCCAATCTGTTTCCTTATCTGTTTTATCTCTCTGTTTCCTTGAAGCCTTATCCTGGGCGGCCGGAGGCTATTGTGATTCGCCAGGAAGTCCAGTAAAATTCTCATGTATATTATTGATTTAAATAAAGTATTAAGACAAAGTAAAAATATGTAAAACGTATAGGATCTGCAAGAATGGATGTTAGGTATTTTCTATTTAGTAAAGTATTTAAAAAAAATAATTAAATAAATATTCATTATGTTAATGTTAAACATTATATAATATTTGCGGAAGCTTATTTTGTCATTATAATTTCCTCTTTCAATTTTTAAGCGAGTCAATATTGGCGCGCGGAGCTTCTCGGTGCACTGCTGCCCTCAGGGCGGATATTTACGTTAAGACAAACTGCTCACCACCGGGCAGTAAGCTGTGCGATCTGCTAAGTGCGGCATGCCTAGCCTGGAACCCGGGACCCCTGCTTTTAAGTGCAGTGCATTACTACTGAGCTAATCCCGTCCATTTTTTAAAATATTAAACAAATATAATCATTGAACTTATATCTATTTATTTAATTACAATGAAATTGGTATCATAGAGATTACCTTAACTCACTAAAGATAAAAAATGAAAATTTATGCACATTCAGAGAGTAAAAGTGATACATTCTTTACCAATTGAAATAATGAATTAATATTAAAAAAGTGTATTAATTTATCACAAATTATTGCCACAAACTATTTAACTTGTGTTTTATATATTTTTACAGAACGCATTCAAGTATTAAATCGAGATAAAGATGCTGAACCAACCGATCCAAGAATTGCAGAAAGTTTAAAAAAGCTAGGACTAGATTTAAATACATTCACCTCTAGAAAAAATGTGAACTGTAGAGAGCATCCTGATGTTATAACGGCTCAATTAAGAATTAATATTTTCAGAAATAAATAAACTAATATCATAAACATATGAAAAGTATTTCAATTTTTATTTTTCCTGTGTATGAGGCGATTGCGGCATATTTACATTATTTTACCAATCAAGAAAGAGTCTACAAGTAATTAACCAAAACAATTTAAGAATTTGAAAAGTAAAAGGCCAATTTATTAGTTTCTGTGCAGGCAACATACAAGATAAACTAATTATTTATACCCTGGCCAATACAAACCACATAATATTTACATTCTTAAAGAAATGACAAATTTCAAGAACTTGCATACTTCTTGCGTTACCCTATTAAACCGTAAGTCTTCTACTTCTTGATTGTCCAAATTCTTCAAACCATTTTTCAAAACAATTAACTATAATTCTTAATTTTGTTAATTTAAACTTGAAATATTATTAAATATTAGATAATATGTCCACTCTGCATACATAGCCAAAAACTGAAATCTAATGAGTCAAAAATATACAACCATCAAATTTTAAACAAATTCCATCCATGTATCAAATCACCCAATACATTCTTATCATTCTTCTTCATCGCACCAACCATGGCGGCCTCCATATCCTGTTCTTTCCTTCTAACTCATTTTTCATCACTATATCCGTAACAGTAGGCAATTTTCGGTGCTTACATCCTTCTTCTTTACTAACCTATGGCGGTACGTCCTTCTTCATAGTTTCCAATTGTCTTTGTATTTCTTCATGTTTATGTCGGAGGTTAATACCTTCATGTGCGCTCCTTATCTCTACCATCCTAGTCCTCTACATTTCCTGAAGTTGTCAAAGTTTGCGTCAAAATCTCTAATTTTTCCACCGCTTGTTCATGTCTGGCTTTCT
>JAAEAF010001923.1:0-119794 GCA_011037195.1 Triatoma infestans | reverse complement strand
AGCATTACAGACCCAACGATACATTCTAAATTTTCATGCTAACTGACCATAAAAACACGAAAAGAACGCAAATAGAACACAATTTTTAATTTCTCTTCTTTTCTAACTGCTTTTAGAATAGCAAACAATAATGGAACGTTTCCAATTTTCCGCAAGAGATACATTGACAATATTAGATTTCCATTCTCACTTATCCTATTTTTTGTTGACCTCTAAACTAACTAATATCGCTATTAATAAACACAGGCTTAGTGTACCTCGCGGACATATCAATGTAAGTAATAAATACTCATGGAATATCCCTGAAAATTGGGCAGTGTATTCGTAATTAATAAAGTGAAAGGGAAAACTTCCTGATAATGGGTACGACTTAACAATGCCATATGAAAAAAAAAACCAATAATTTGTTATTACAGAAGTGCAAACACTTTACAAAGTTTTACGCAAATGTTTGTTGATAGATTATGATACAGAGAAATAGATATTTCACAAGAATCATAATAGCAAAGCAAGGGAAAATGCTGGCTTCTAGCTTTGTAAAACTGCAGTCAAAATGAAACTTGGCTATAAAAACAGTAAAATGCTTGTTATTTTCGAGGACAATATAAAACATAGCAAGGACTCAAGAAGAAAAAACTGATTCAGCTAAAAGAGTTAGAAAAAGAATTAAGAAAGAAAGGAGCATCAATCGAGATTAGTGGCTAAATATTACTAAATACTTACATTTAAGTTATTTATATTTATTATACGTATTTAATGGAAGAATCAAAAGTTAATAAAATGACTTTTTTGAGTCAAGCCTATAATCCAAATTTTTAATGAATTTCTCGGAACAACGATTCAAACGAAATTATACATCTCGATATTCACGTTTATTATAAAATTTTAATGATATTCGTTTTTATGGAGAAAACTGAAAAAACTGTTCAGTATAAATGTATTTCCGATGAACCGATTTTCTTCAAACTCAAAATATTAGTAACATATATATTCTATTTATTATGAAGAAACAATTATATATAATAAATTGGAAAAGAACTTGAAAGGAAAATATGAACTCCATCGCTCTATCAAATCCCCTTAGATGATAACTAGACCGAAAGAAATGTTTTAAACAGAACCACTAGCAGCGGTTGAAAAAAAAATTTGAAAACACAAAATGGATGTGTCATTGATATGTACATGAACACAACCATTGCATTTATTTACTTGTCAATTTTGCTGAACAACTGCCAAATTGTCAATAAAAACGAAGCACTAGACACACATTTTGCACAGATTATTACCAAAACCTTACAAATCCTTGGAAAAGAATTCCATTTCAACCACTCAACATTTACGTAATTAGGCAATTGTGTAGATTTATTAAACTTTGTTCTACTTATGAAATAAGTTCATGCAATAATTAAGTTAGAGTAAGTAACAGGAAAAGTTGATTTTTTAAATTTTACATTTATATATATATATATTGAGCAATAATGAATATGCTTTCTTCCATTAATTGAAAATTTGCTACATTGATAGCTATTCAATTGCATACATTTACACTAATATAAGTAGTGTTTTAATTGCGTGGTACATTTTCTCCCTGAGTACTATCCCTGTTCAAGCACGTTTATTTGTAAAACTCCAAGAAATAATGCAGTAGCAGCTATCCTTACCACATGAATTTAGATTTCACTATTTCACTAAATTTATGTCAATATCTTATTTCAGTTTCACATTTAATATCGCAATATTATATAATATAACAATATAATTCGAATTTGATGATGAAAACAGACGGTAACATTGAAACTTTAAAAAAATGGTATCATTATTAATAAATCATGGCATTAGTATTAATATAACCATATAATATTTTCATTAATTACTTTTGTAAAGAAATTAAATTTGATCATTGACAAGCTTAAATAGAGATACTAGATACACATCAAAACAACATACTAGATACACATCAAAACAAAAGTGACAGTACATTAGTTAGTAATAACTTTAACAATAAAAACGCCAGGATAAACAAGGAAATTAAATAAAAATAGTAAACATTAGAACAAACCAAAACAAAAAACCTACTTTGTTTAAAATATACACAACAACAAAAAAAAATCAAAATATACAATCAATGTTAGAAAAGGCGCAGATACTAACAGCAGCCTCTATACTAATAACCCTCTGTATTAGAAAGATCAAGAGTTTAACTAATTTTAACTCAATTTGATCCACGTTTTTTGCAAATAAATTGAACCTTCAAATCGCCTTGATATAAATGTCTAAATAAGAATGAGCTACTATATTATATTATACTAGTGTTATATTATAATTAATACACTAGCCACTAATGGACTAGGTAAAGGATGCTTAATGAAAAGAAAAAACTGTTGCTAAACACTGACAAGGGCATCCCTTACTGTAATTTTGGTAGTGATTAGCGAAAAATTTTCTTTAAACATTCTTTTATTAACTAAACGTCAATTGGCTTCAATTTATAAAAGCGGTTTAATAAAACCACACTTTACAGAGAAACATTATAACACCACTTCAAAACCACATCGAATCACTTCTTAAATCAATGGACTTATGAGAGCCTCTGTGAACAAAATCAAAGAAAGTAACGATTCGCCGTCACAAACGCAGCATTAAAATTTCTCTGAAACTCCATTAGAAACATGAATCACATAAGATTAGAGAAGAAAAAATTCCAGAAATTTGATTAGAAATCGAACGCCAGTACACTTTAGTTGCTGGCCCTGATAAGGGCCGTTGGCGGTCAGTGGAACTTTCAAATGTTACTCGCAGCCATGGCCTTTGGTTTTCAAGTAAAACCAAAAATTAAAACACTACTTATATTAGTGTAAATGTATGCAATTGAATAGCTATCAATGTAGCAAATTTTCAATTAATGCAATAAAGCATATTCATTATTGCTCAATATATACATATAAATGTAAATTTTAAAAAATCTACTTTTCCTGTTACTTACTCTAACTTAATTATTGCATGAACTTATTTCATAAGTAGAACAAAGTTTAATAAATCTACACAATTGCCTAATTACGTAAATGTTGAGTGGTTGAAATGGAATTCTTTTCCAAGGATTTGTAAGGTTTTGATAATAATCTGTGCAAAATGTGTGTCTAGTGCTTCGTTTTTATTGACAATTCGGCAGTTGTTCTGCAAAATTGATAAGTAATTAAATGCAATGGTTGTGTTCATGTACATATCAATGACACATCCATTTTGTGTTTTCAAATATTTTTTTTCAACCGCTGCTTGTGGTTCTGTTTAAAACATTTCTTTCGGTCTAGTTATCATCTAAGGGGATTTGATGGAGCGATGGTGGTCATATTTTCCTTTCAAGTTCTTTTTCAATTTATTATATATAATTGTTTCTTCATAATAAATAGACTATATATGTTACTAATATTTTGAGTTTGAAGAAAATCGGTTCATCGGAAATACATTTATACTGAACAGTTTTCTCCATAAAAACGAATGTCATTAAAATTTTATACTAAACGTGATATCGGGATGTATAATTTCGTTTGAATCGTTGTTCCGAGAAATTCATTAAAAATTTGGATTATGGGCCTTACTCAAAAAAGTCATTTTATTAACTTTTGATTCTTCCATTAAATACGTGTAATAAATATAAATAAATTAAATCTAAGTATTTAGTAATATTTAGCCGCTAATCTCGATTGATGCTTCTTTCTTTTTTCTACCCCTTTTAGCTGAATCAGTTTTTTCTTCTTGAGTCACAGGTGATTATGATTAACGCTGTTTTTTATTGTCCTCGAAAATAACAAGCATTTTACTGTTTTTATAGTCAAGTTTCATTTGGACTGCAGTTTTACAAAGATAGAAGCCAGCATTTTCCCTTCCTTTGCCATTATGATTCTTGTGAAATATCCATTTCTCTATATCATAATCTATCAGCAAACATTTGCGTAAACCTTTTTATAGTGTTTGCAGGTCTGTAATAACAAATTATTGTTGTTTTTTTTCATATGGCATTGTTAAGTCGTACCCATTATCAGTAAGTTTTCCCTTTCACTTTATTAATTACGAATATACTGCCCAATTTTCAGGGATATTCCTTGAGTATTTATTACTTACATTGATATGTCCGCGAGGTACACTAAGCCTGTGTTTATTAAAGGGATATTAGTTCGTTTAGAGGTTAACAAAAAATAGGATAAGTGAGAATGGAAATCTAATATTGTCAATCTATCTCTTGCGGAAAATTGGAAAGTTCCATTATTGTTTGCTATTCTAAAAGCAGTTAGAAAAAAAGAGAAATTAAAAATTGTGTTCGTTTCGTGTTTTTATGGTCAGTTTTCATGAAAATTTAGAATATATAGTTGGGTCCGTAATGCTGCATATAAACATAATGCAAATTTAGAGTTGATAAAAAACTGGTTCATTTGTGGTCCTACTTCTACTTTTCATCAATATCAAAAGAGCTTCTTATGAAACATGGCTTCTGTCTGGTTTTCTCATTTTAAATGACAGATCTTATGCAAAGGCTTGTGTATGAGACTGTGAAGCTTGTACAATGTGTTTAATAGTTGGTGGCCCTGAAAAGGGCCGTTGACAATTTTTTTTTAACAACCTGCTTTGGAACTTAATTCTTTTTGGGCGCAGCCTTTGTTGTTGCTGCTGGCTTCTTCGGCTTAGCCGCTTTTTGGTTTAGGAGCCTCGGTTGTCTTTGCCTTGGGAGGAGCAAGCATCTTTCTTCTTCACTAGAGATGCTTTATCTCAGCAGTCGACTTTTTGTTTTTAACACTTCCTTCCGACCCTCCGAGTCTGGAAAGCTGCTCTCTATTGCCAAGCTCATAAGCGATGGGCCGGACCATAACGTAGACATGGCCTCAATATGCCTTTTGTGAACAACTAATAACATGGGGCGAGTGTTCATTTCACAAAATTTTTAATTTTTTTAACATTATTTATAAAAAGTTAAGAACTTTTCAAATGCATAGACGTTTTACCCATAATTCCAACTTTATTAACTATATGTTTATTACGGAAAATAAGAATAAGGTATTACATAATTCGATGTTAAAATGACGAATGGGCTGAACTTAAGGGTCACACTGAGTTATTATTTATTAATAACTTCTTAAAATTCCAGAAATATTATTATCTATTTTATTTATGTTATTCTCAATAAACTCTAATACCGAAAGCACTAAAAATTTTCTACTTATGTACTGTTTTACAATATAAAATTTACACTCAAAGTTGGCAAGAATATCACTTTGGATTTGTTTGTGAGCTGCACTTCCACATTGCAGGAGGTATTTGAGAAATGAAAAAATACTCTTAATATTTAAATATTAATTCATTTTTAACCATTTTGTTGTCATAATATTTTATGAAAAGGTTTGTATGTTTCTGACTTTGTCAATTTTGCAGCACAAACGCTGAAATTTGGTTGGTTGCTGGCACAAATGAATCACTAAGATTAGCAAAGAAAAAAGTTCGAAAATTTGAATAGAAATCAGTGGCCAGTAAATTTTAGATGGTGGCCATGAAAAGGGCCGTTGGTGGTTAGTGGAGCGGGACACTTTCAAATATTACCCGCAGGCATGGCCTTTGGTTTTCATGTACGACGAACAGTTTTTCGTCAATATCTTTGACAATTTTACGGCACAAACGATGAAATTTGGTAAATCGCTGGCACAAACGCGGCACTAACGATTGGTAAAAAAAGAATTTTCAAAAGTTAAATATAAATTGGTGGCCAGTCTAACATGACGTCAAGTTGGACTGGCCACTTTTTTTTCTTTATATCTTTGTCAATTTTATGGCACAAACGATGAAATTTGGTGAATCCCCGGCACAAACGCAGCACTAACGATTGGCAAAGAGAAAAGTTTAAAAAAGTGAATAGAAATTTTGTGGCCAGTCTAAATTGACGCCTCAATAACTTTGTCAATTTTGCAGCACAAACGCTGAAATTTGGTGGGTCGCTGGCACAAATGAATCACTTAAGATTAGCGAAGAAAAAATTCCGGAATTTTGATTAGATATCGAGGGCCAGTACATTTTAGTTGGTGGCCCTGATAAGGGCCGTTGGCGGTCAGTGGAGCACGCGCACTTTCAAATGTTACTCGCAGCCATGGCCTTTGGTTTTCAAGTACGACGAACAGTTTTTCGTCAATATCTTTGTCAATTTTACGGCACAAACGTTGAAATTTGGTGAATCGCCGGCACAAACGCAGCACTAACGATTGGCAAAGAGAAAAGTTTAAAAAAGTGAATAGAAATTGGTGGCCAGTCTAACTTGACGCCTCAATAACTTTGTCAATTTTGCAGCACAAACGCTGAAATTTGGTGGGTCGCTGGCACAAATGAATCACTTAAGAATAGCGAAGAAAAAATTCCAGAATTTTGATTAGAAATCGAGGGCCAGTACATTTTAGTTGCTGGCCCTGATAAGGGCCGTTGGCGGTCAGTGGAGCACGCGCACATTCAAATGTTACTCGCAGCCATGGCCTTTGGCTTTCAAGTACGACGAACAGTTTTTCGTCAATAACTTTGTCAATTTTACGGCACAAACGTTGAAATTTGGTGAATCGCCGGCACAAACGCAGCACTAACGATTGGGAAAGAGAAAAGTTTAAAAAAGTGAATAGAAATTGGTGGCCAGTCTAAATTGACGCCTCAATAACTTTGTCAATTTTGCAGCTCAAACGCTGAAATTTGGTGGGTCACTGGCACAAATGAATCACTTAAGAATAGCGAAGAAAAAATTCCAGAATTTTGATTAGAAATCGAGGGACAGTACATTTTAGTTGCTGGCCCTGATAAGGGCCGTTGGCGGTCAGTGGAGCACGCGCACATTCAAATGTTACTCGCAGCCATGGCCTTTGGTTTCCAAGTACGACGAACAGTTTTTCGTCAATATCTTTGTCAATTTTACGGCACAAACGTTGAAATTTGGTGAATCGCCGGCACAAACGCAGCACTAACGATTGGCAAAGAGAAAAGTTTAAAAAAGTGAATAGAAATTGGTGGCCAGTCTAACTTGACGTCAAGTTGGACTGGCCACTTTTTTTTCTTGATATCTTTGTCAATTTTATGGCACAAACGATGAAATTTGGTGAATCGCCGGCACAAACGCAGCACTAACGATTGGCAATGAGAAAAGTTTAAAAAAGTGAATAGAAATTTTGTGGCCAGTCTAACTTGACGCCTCAATAACTTTGTCAATTTTGCAGCACAAACGCTGAAATTTGGTGGATCGCTGGCACAAATGAATCACTTAAGATTAGCGAAGAAAAAATTCCGGAATTTTGATTAGATATCGAACGCCAGTACATTTTAGTTGGTGGCCCTGATAAGGGCCGTTGGTGGTCAGTGGAGAACGCGCACACTTTCAAATATTACCCGCAGCCATGGCCTTCGGTTTCCAAGTACGACGAACAGTTTTTCGTCAATATCTTTGTCAATTTTACGGCACAAACGTTGAAATTTGGTGAATCGCCGGCACAAATGTAGCACTAACGATTGGTAAAAAGAAAAATTGAAAAAAGTGAAAATAAAGTTTGTGGCCAGTCTAACTTGACGTCAAGTTGTACTGGCCACTTTTTTTCCTTAATATCTTTGTCAATTTTAAGGCACAAACGATGAAATTTGGTGAATCGCCGGCACAAACGCAGCACTAACGATTGGCAAAGAGAAAAGTTTAAAAAAGTGAATAGAAATTTTGTGGCCAGTCTAACTTGACGTCAAGTTGGACTGGCCACATTTTTTCCTTTATATCTTTGTCAATTTTATGGCACAAACGATGAAATTTGGTGAATCGCCGGCACAAACGCAGCACTAACGATTGGCAAAGAGAAAAGTTTAAAAAAGTGAATAGAAATTTTGTGGCCAGTCTAACTTGACGTCAAGTTGTACTGGCCACTTTTTTTTCTTATTATCTTTGTCAATTTTAAGGCACAAACGATGAAATTTGGTGAATCGCCGGCACAAACGCAGCACTAACGATTAGCAAAAAGAAAAGTTGAAAAAAGTGAATAGAAATTTTGTGGCCAGTCTAACTTGACGTCAAGTTGGACTGGCCACTTTATTTGTTTAATAACTTTTTCAATTTTACGGCACAAACGATGAAATTTGGTGAATCGCCGGCACAAACGCAGCACTAACGATTGGTAAAAAAAGAATTTTCAAAAGTCAAATTGAAATTGGTGGCCAGTCTAACTTGACGTCAAGTTGGACTGGCCACATTCTTTCTTTAATAACTCTGCTAATCATACGGCACAAACGCTGAAATTTTGCAGATCGCCGGCACAAACGCGGCACTAACGATGTGCAAAAAATCTTTTTAAAATTCGATGGTGGCCAGTCCAACTTGACGGACGTCCAAATAAAAGTAATTCTAATACATCTATATTGTATGCACGCAAGAAATCTGTAGAAAATCGTAGAAGCCATTTTTCAAGAAAATCGCCAAAAATGAAAATTTCAAAAACTAAATTGATCTTCCGGTTAAAGGAATTTGTCCATTAATAACTTTTCTCCGGATTTTGTCATATAAAAATAGCAAACGTCCGAGCTTATTGGTGATATATTGTTTTTGAATTTGCAGTTACATAACATAGAGAGGGGACCAGTACCATCGCCTTTGGCAAGTCATCGCAAATCAAATTACGTCAAAAAATATATATATATATATATAGAAATAGTTTGATAACAAATGTAATCTGATAATGTCAAAAAACGTTTACATGTTCACAGAGAACAAGTGTGAATATTGCACTTCGAAAATCTGTCAAGTTTTCAATTCTTCAATTTACATTACAAACCACTTACTTGCTAATATCTAATACTCTTAAATTTTTCAAAAAATTTAAAACATTTTCGGGTAACATTAGGATCTTATTATTTGAAATATTTAGATAAGATAAAGATGGTAATAATGCAAACGTTTCTCCTGGAAAATCTCTGAATCCGCAGTGGCTCATTTCTAAATTCTGTAAATAAAAGAAAAATGAAAAATTGTGAATCAATTCTCAATCAATACTTAGTAAAAATCTTAGTATTTCTTGGGCACTTTTGTTTCTTTTGTAGTGGAAGAACGAAATCGAAAAATAATAGTTTAGAGTTTAGAATATTTTATAGTATCCAAAATTGTATTTTTGTTAATATTTTATAATTATCTTAGTGCTGTGAATTTAACTTCAAAAAGAGTGTATTTTACTGTCAGGTGCGGTAAATTCGGATCATTAAACAAAGGCACAAAATCCCGTTAGGGTAACTCTTTTGTATAAGAGAATTCCCCCGCGAGAGAGAGAGCAATTCCAAAGAAGAGAGTCTAACATTAGCTTTCAAAGAGTAAACAGTACACAGTTTAAACTCAGCCTTCGAAGCCAGAACACTTCAGGAATCGCCCTCTTCAAATCAGTGCCAGTTATAAGTTAAAACATAAGAGTTTAGCATTTAATCTAGATTAATTAATTGATTTATACTTAATCGCTGTGGTATTATAACGCTATTTAAATTCAGTTAGAAAATATATTTATTTTATAATCAGTGGTGCTTTTTGATTATATTCTTATTGTTCGGTCGGCTCCCTTTGAGGGATTAACTCTGCCTTGATATTTTAACTTGGTAATTTTCCCACGCCTGTCTCTCTCACGCGCCTACTCCGCCCGTGCGTGCGTACGCGTTAATCCGCTTGCCTTTGAAGTAATTTCATCGCCCGCATATTTCCCACGCTTCCCCGCATTTTCCCTCTCTCTCTGTTTTTGGTGGTGGGATTGCCGGCACCTTTCATCTTCGGACTGCGCGCGTTATTTTCGTTTCCCTCACCCTTCAAACCTTCTGTATTCCTCCAAACCTTAACTTCACTTCTCTTCTGTGCATCGTCTGGTCAACAGTGTATTGTGCCGTTCTCTTCTCTGTCGCCCGTCTAGTTGACCTCAGTTACCGCTTCTTCTTCTGTGGTGTACTGTTCGTCCAGCTCTCGCCTGTGCAACGTGTACTTCCGCTTCTTTCTAAGCAGTTAGTCGTGAGTGGAAAATTCGCCTTATATTGATTCGCCGTATTCGCGCCTTTCGATAACGAATTAATATTCGTTATCTTCTTGAGACACAAGTCGCGTCTTTCCTCGCCAACCTCTGGAGAATCAGTCACCTTCCGCGCCTGGGCTCTTCTAACACCACCAGCCGTTACCAACAACAGCGTCATCAGCTTACACGGAGCACTCTCACTCCCTTCCTTTCACCTGAGATCCTTTCTTTCCCACACACACACACGCCCACACAAATACACGTACACGCCACAGCTTCCTCGACCGTTCACCTATCGTCGCAGCTTCGCCGCTTGCGCATTCAGCTTCACCACTCTCCAGGTAAGTCGCAGCTTCTTCCTTTGCATCTCATTTTGATTTTAATTCTATTTATTTTATTGTTTTGTATTTCACTTCTTGGCGTACCGTTCGCCCTCGCTCCTTGGGTGTCTGCCGCGCAGACATTTTTGGTCCTCCGGGCCGGATTCCGCATCCGGTGGTTAGTTCGCCATCTTTACCATGCCCCGTAAGACGCCTCCCCCCGTCAACGCCCAGCTGTCGTCTGTCGTCTTTGACAGACTGGTCAAAGAAGCTACGGAAGTGCTCCAGCAGCTTCTGGACGCCCTCTTCGCCAAACGGAAGAGTAACCAACTCTCCCCCCAATGCGCTTTGGGCATGCAACGCCTGGCAGAAGAGGAATTTTCCGCGTTCCTCCAACGGACGGAGCCCTACCTTCAGGCCTCCAAGCTGCCAAGCGACATGTCCGAGGAACGTCTCCTAGCCAAGCGTCGGCAACTCCGCGCCCTGTATCACGAAGTGCAGCTTGCACTGTCCGAGGTCTTGTGTCCTCCCGCCTCCGCCTCCGCTTCCGCACCTTCCTCTTCCTCTGCCTCCCGTCTTCCAGTTATTCCCGTTCCCACCTTCTCCGGCGATATCTGTCGCTGGGGGGAATTTCGCGCCTTATTTCAATCGATCGTCATCGACCAGACGTCGCTTTCCGATATCGATCGCCTGCACTATCTTCATGGGGTGCTAGAGGGCCCCCCCCGCGGCATCATCGCCAATATCCCGTTAGTGGACGGTCAATTCGATCGCGCCTGGCACGCTCTGTGCACGGCGTATGATAACCGCCGGCACTTTGCCGAAACCCTCCTACAGCGCCTCCTCGAGGTTCCTTCCGGCCCCCCCCTTTCGTCCGTCCAGAGCCTGGAACGGATACTCACTGGCCCTTTGGAAGCCGCTCACGCCCTATTGACCGTGGCCGCCCCAGATCTCGCTTCCTTCCTCATGTTTTCCTTGATCGCCCGCCACTTCGACGCCCAGACCCGGGAAGCGTTCGAACTCGAGCATGCGGCTGTCGAGTTCCCCACAGTCACGGACGTTACCGCCTTCCTGCAACGACGCCTACACGCCTTGCGCCTCATCCCCTCTGCCCCGCGTCGCACCACCCCCTCGTCGCCTCGCTCTCGCGACTCCGTTCCTTCTCGCCCTCCATCCCTGCTGCCGAGGTCGCCTGGCCTGTCCTCGCCTCCTCGCGCCGCCCGCACTCCCGGCCTCACGTCGCCTAAATCTACCACGGCGACTACATCTCCGTCGCGACCCCGCTCTACCCCCTTGTGCGCCTACTGCCGTGGCCCAGACCACCCTATTCGTCAATGTGTGGCATTCAAATCAATGCCCGTGGGACGTCGCCGCGAGTTTGTTCTGAACCACCATGTTTGCCGGAACTGTCTGTCCGATGGTCACCTTCATGAGCGATGCCGCTCAGAACAGACGTGCCACCTGTGCCGATGTCGCCACCATACCATCTTGCATCTCCCTTCCCAAAGCGTCCCCCCTCGTCATCCGTCTTCGCCCGAGCTCTCAACCAGCTCTCCGCGCCCTTCGCCTCCTCGCTCGCCGCGCCAATCGACGTCTTCCTCCTCGCACTCACCGCCTCATCCGGAGGCTGAGCGTGGCACCTCCCCGCCTTGTATACGGTGGGCCGACTGCCCATCACCGCCACCTGTCATTGCTGATCCCAGACCTCAATCGCCTCCCGCCTCCCGTGGACGCACACGTAGGCGGTACCCCTCTGACCCCTCTGTGCAAAATTATTGACCGTCGCTCTCGCTTAACGCTACACTTCGCTCGCCTCCACCCGTACTCATGCCCACCGTTCGCCTGCGTCTAGAAAATCGGCCTTATCACGCCCTCGCCCGCGCCCTTATTGATTCCGGAAGTCATGTCACCATTCTAACCCGCGCCTGCGCTCAGCGCCTTCGCCTACCTCTTCAGCGCGTGGAGTCCAGGATCTCCACTTTGGGGTCCAATGCCTCCACCACCTCGCATTATCGCGCCACTGTCTCCATGCTGCATCGGGGTGACCCTCCCCGTCTCCCCATATCGGTCCTCGTGCTAGATAGCATCATTCCCCCAACCCCCTGTCAAGCCCTACCGGACGATTGGGATCGTCTTGAGCACTTGCAACTGGCTGATCATCGGTTCAACAAACCTGGGGATATTGATGTTCTTCTCGGGAATGACGTCCTTCCCCATATTCTTCTCCCGGGCAGGCTTCCGCCTACCTTGCGTACTCCAGCCGCCTTCCATACCACTCTCGGCTGGGTCCTTTATGGACCTTATCGCCCTCTGCCGTATGCGAAACGGGTACGGTTTACCGCATCCACCCGCGACAATGAGCGCCCCCCTTCTAGCACTTCTCACCAACGCTCCGCGTCAGCCCTTCCATCGAACCCGCCTCCTGTTGCTGAGTGTCCGTTGAAGGATACCACCGCCTCACTTCTTGTAGCCCCGGAGACACCCGCCTCACTCGCCATTCCTCCGTGCATCTTGCCCCCTTGCTCCTCTCAAGGTGAGGAGGAGGACCTAACTCAGCTCGTCCGCCGCTTCTGGGAGGTCGATAAAGTGCCAGAAAATCTACCCCTGACCACCGCCGAACGCGCCTGTGAGAACCTCTTCTCCCGCTCCGTCCAACGTTCCGCCAGTGGACGGTATATCGTCTCTCTCCCCTTCACTGATGATCGCCTCGGGGTCTCCGTCACCGTCGCCACCCGCCAGTTCCTCCGATTGGAGAAGCGTCTGGCGCAAAACCCCGACTTACGCGCCGCGTACATCGAATTTATGCGGGACTACCTCGACAGCGGCCATATGGAAGTTGTACGTCTCGATGACGCCTCGCCCTCCTATACGCCATACTACATCCCGCATCATGCGGTTCATCGCCCGGACGACCCGCCTACTAAGTTGCGGGTCGTGTTCAACGCCTCCTGCGCCTCTTCGAACGGCCGGTCATTGAATGACCTCTTGCTTACCGGTCCTAAACTCCAAGCCGACATCGCCACGCTCCTTCTGCGCTTTCGCCTTCACGCCTTCGTTTTCACCGCCGATATTCGGCAAATGTATCGCCAGATCCTTGTCGCTCCCGAGCAGCGGGATTTTCAGCGCATAATTTGGCGCTTCTCCGATCAGGACCCCATTTCGTCCTTCCGCCTAAACACGGTGACCTACGGCATATCCGCTGCGCCCTACCTCGCCCTACGCACCCTTCGCCAACTAGCGACTGATGAAGGGGATAAGCATCCCCACGCCCAGGCCACTCTCCTCCACGACGTGTACGTCGATGATGTGCTCACCGGCGCTTCGTCAGAGGCTGACGCCCAAGCCCTCCGCGCCCAACTGCAGCAGCTTCTCATGGCGGGCGGGTTCGAGTTGCGGAAGTGGGCTTCCAACTCTCCCGCCCTCCTGCAAGGCCTTCCGCCTGACCATTGTCGCCTCCCTCCGTCTGAGGACCCCCTATGTCTGGACCGCGATCCGGTCCTCAAAATTTTGGGGTTAGGGTGGAACCCTACCGCCGACACCTTTTTCTACGCCGTCCGCCTAAGCACTCCCGCCTCCACCAAACGCGCCGTTCTTAGCCAGATGGCGCGCATCTTCGACCCCCTCGGGTGGCTCACTCCCGTCACCTTCCGCGCCAAATTGTTCTTTCGCCAGTTATGTCGCCTCCAACTGGAATGGGACCAAGCCCTTCCCGAGGAGCTCATCGCGCCTTGGCATAATTTTCAGAGTCACCTCCCGGATCTCGGCCACCTGCAAATACCGCGTCTATTGCCCGCCGTACATCCCTCCTCTGTTCATCATTTTGTCGGATTCTGCGACGCCTCTGAATCCGGGTACGCCGCAGTCGTGTATCTCCACACCACTACTGCAGCCGGCCATCACCACGTCCACCTCCTCACCGCAAAATCAAAGGTAGCCCCCAACAAAACCATCTCCTTACCGCGCCTGGAGCTTTGCGGTGCCCATCTCCTCGCCAAGCTGCTCCACGCCGTCAGCACACGCATGCTCCCCCATCTCGGCGCCTTCATCACCGCGTACTCTGACTCCACGGTCACTCTCGCCTGGATTCGCGGTGAGAGTCACCGGTGGAAGACCTTCGTCGGCAATCGTGTCGCCGAAATTCAAGATCTCCTTCCGCCTAACACTTGGCGCCATGTGCCCTCCGAGGATAACCCCGCCGACTGCGCCTCCCGCGGATTGCCGCCTCACCATCTGCAGGATCACCCCCTGTGGTGGAAGGGGCCCTCCTGGCTCGCCGCCGCTCCCGCCTCTTGGCCTCACACCCCCGCCCCGGTTGATGAGACATCTATCGAACAGGAGGCCAAACCCCCCGCTTCGGTTGTGCTTGTCACCGCCCCTGAAGAAGACACCGTCTTTGACCGCTTCTCGTCGCTAGCGACCTTACAGCGCGTAACCGCCTACTGTCGGCGTTTCATCTTCAACTGTCGCCATTCTTCCACTCGCCGCACCGGATTCCTCACCGCCTCGGAGCTTCGCGATGCCACGCTCACCTTAATCCGCCTGGCCCAATCCCCGCACCTGGACAAAGAAATCCACGAGGCCCGTGATCCGCTATCTCGGCATCGCCTCGTGCGCCAGCTTCATCTCTTCGTGGATGATGAGCAGGTACTTCGCGTCGGCGGTCGTCTCTCCTCTGCTCCATTACCTTACGGTTTCCGCCATCCCGCCTTGCTTCCTAAGAAGCACCCGCTCACCCAGCTCATCATCGACGACGCCCACATCCGCCTTCTGCACGCCGGTGCTCTCGCCACCCACGCCTATATCCGCCGCCATTACTGGATCCTGGATGGTCGCAATGTAGTCCGCCATCGCATCGGAAAGTGCAACCGATGCTTCACCGCCAAACCGCGCCCCGTCATCCAACCTATGGGTAACCTCCCCACTCAGCGTGTTACCTCCGCCGCCGCCTTCACCGTGACCGGCGTTGACTTTGCCGGCCCATTCGCCATCTCTAGCGCCCGCCTCCGCGGCGCGGTGGTCACTAAAGGTTACTTGGTGGCGTTCATCTGCTTCACCACCAAAGCCGTACACTTCGAGATCGCGTCGGAGCTCTCTACGTCCGCCTTCCTCGCCGCCTTCCGCCGTTTCACCGCTCGCCGTGGGCTCCCGACCACCATCTTTTCAGACAATGGCACCAACTTTGTCGGAGCCCACAACGAACTTCGGGAACTCGGTCGCCTGTTGGGTGATGAACGTCACCAACAAACCGTCTGTCGCGCTGCCGCTTCCGCTGGCATTGAGTGGAGGTTCATCCCCCCGGCCAGTCCTCATTTTGGAGGCCTCTGGGAAGCGGCTATTAAGTCCGCCAAGCACCATCTCACCCGCGTCGTGGGTGACCAGCGCCTCACTTACGAGGAACTGCTCACTGTGACCACCGACGTTGAGGCGATCCTGAACTCGCGCCCTCTGTGCGCCCTCTCCTCCGCCCCGAACGATCCGGAACCCCTCACGCCCGGCCATTTTCTGGTTTTCCGCCCTCTTACCGCGCCTCCTGAGCGCGATGTTACCGCCGTTAATATTAATCGCCTGTCCCGGTGGCACCTGACCCAGCGTATTCAACAGGACTTCTGGAAGCGCTGGCGTCAGGAGTATCTCCACACGCTCCAACAACGTGCCAAGTGGCTTCTCCCGCTACGGAGGTCGCACCCGGCACCGTCGTCATAGTCCACCAGGACAATGTTCCGCCGCGCCAATGGCCTTTAGGCCGCATCGTCGCCCTCCATCCGGGACGTGACTCCGTCAGTCGCGTCGCCGACGTGCACACCGCCTCCGGCACCCTCCGCCGTCCCCTCGCCAAACTTTGTCCGCTCCCGACCCAGTGATCACTGAAGTCGAGTCTTCAGGGCGGGCGGGATGTTCGGTCGGCTCCCTTTGAGGGATTAACTCTGCCTCGATTTTTTAACTTGGTAATTTTCCCACGCCTGTCTCTCTCTCACGCGCCTACTCCGCCCGTGCGTGCGTACGCGTTAATCCGCTTGCCTTTGAAATAATTTCATCGCCCGCATATTTCCCACGCTTCCCCGCATTTTCCCTCTCTCTCTGTTTTTGGTGGTGGGATTGCCGGCACCTTTCATCTTCGGACTGCGCGCGTTATTTTCGTTTCCCTCACCCTTCAAACCTTCTGTATTCCTCCAAACCTTAACTTCACTTCTCTTCTGTGCATCGTCTGGTCAACAGTGTATTGTGCCGTTCTCTTCTCTGTCGCCCGTCTAGTTGACCTCAGTTACCGCTTCTTCTTCTGTGGTGTAGTGTTCGTCCAGCTCTCGCCTGTGTAACGTGTACTTCCGCTTCTTTCTAAGCAGTTAGACGTGAGTGTAAAATTCGCCTTATATTGATTCGCCGTATTCGCGCCTTTCGATAACTAATTAATATTCGTTATCTTCTTGAGATACAAGTCGCGTCTTTCCTCGCCAACCTCTGGAGAATCAGTCACCTTCCGCGCCTGGGCTCTTCTAACACCACCAGCCGTTATCAACAACAGCGTCATCAGCTTACACGGAGCACTCTCACTCCCTTCCTTTCACCTGAGATCCTTTCTTTCCCACACACACACACGCCCACACAAATACACGTACACGCCACAGCTTCCTCGACCGTTCACCTATCGTCGCAGCTTCGCCGCTTGCGCATTCAGCTTCACCACTCTCCAGGTAAGTCGCAGCTTCTTCTTTTGCATCTCATTTTGATTTTAATTCTATTTATTTTATTGTTTTTGTATTTCACCTCTTGGCGTACGTTCGCCCTCGCTCCTTGGGTGTCTGCCGCGCAGACAATACTCATGTTATCCCAATTTATAAATCTGGTGATCGTAAAAATGTAAAAAATTACCGCCCTATTAGCATATTATCTGTAATTCCAAAGTTATTCGAAAGTTTGATTTATGATATTATAGCTCCACCGTTACAATCTTTGATTATTCCTGAGCAGCATGGCTTTATGCCTAAGCGTTCAACTACCACTAACTTACTAACCCTTCAACAATCTATCCTTAAAGCTTTTGAATCTAATCACCAATTGGACGTTATTTATTTAGATGTATCTAAAGCATTTGATTCTGTAAACATAAATCTACTTTTAAATAAGTTGCAAACATACGGTATTTCAGGAATTCTTCTTACATGGTTCCGAAATTATCTCACCAACCGATTTCAAACTGTCAAGGTTCGTTCTTCTTTTTCTCATACGATTCAAGCGACCTCAGGTGTGCCTCAGGGCTCTCATTTGGGACCTCTTCTTTTTATAATTTTTATGAATGATTTATGTAATGTCAGATCCCATGTAAAATTCCTTTTCTTTGCTGATGACTTGAAATTATTCTGTGAAATAACATGTTCACAAGATTTCTTGCGTTTACAGAAGAATCTTGATAAAGTGAGTCTTTGGTTTCATGACAATCAGTTAAAATTAAACAATGCAAAATCCTTCCTTCTCTCTTTTTCTAGACCCTCTAAAAAATTTAGTATTCAATACAGTCTTAATAACCGTCCCTGTTGACAGTATAAATGATTTAGGTGTCACATTTCAATCTGACCTGTCGTTTTCCATCCATATTGAGACAATAGTTAATAAGCTCTAAAGATGTTGGGTTTTATTTCTCGGAACACCCATAATTTCAATGATATTTCATCCGTTAAACATCTTTACTGCTCTCTTGTTCGCTCACAATTTGAATTTTCTTCTCCTGTTTGGTCTCCTTATCTTCTTTCTCACAAACACTCACTGGAACATGTCCAATATAAATTCTTTAAGCTGATTTCTTTTAAATTAAATATTCCTTATACTTCTAATAACATACCTGCACTACAAGAGCTTACAAACCTACCTTCTTTAGAATCACGCCGTACATATCTTGACTTTATGTTTATCTTCAAACTACTTAATAATCATATTGACTGTTCTTTATTACTTTCCCAGCTGAACTTTCGTACACCTCTTCATAACCATAGATTTCCTTCTACTTTCTTTGTACCTCATCTCTCCTATAACTATCTCCTACATTCTGGTCTTAATCGGCTAAGTAGAATTACCAATAATATCATTCAACAGTTCCCTTATCTTGACATTTTTCATTCTTCCTCGCATAGCATTAAGTCTGCTCTTCTTAGCATTTCTCCTCCACAGCCATGGTCGCATAATAAGAAGTGAATGTTCACATAAATAATACTTATAGTTCCTTCTATGTATTTGAAATAAATATTTTTGGCAGTTTTATGTATTCTACTATATTCTGATACATATGTAGTTTTATCAAGTTTCTATTATCTTGTATAGTGTTTTGAACATTTTGTATATATATTTTATTATCATTATTATTACTGTAGTTATTATAAGTTGGACAATAACTGTGTAATTAATATTTTGTACTCAAATTTGTAATTTTTTAGTTATTGGGCTCCGCCTGTATATATGAATATAAATAAATAAATAAATAATTGACAAGGAAAGTGGTGTGCATGCTTCACAAAAAATTATTTTTTAGTTTTTAGAAATGGCCTCAAAACAAGATGAGCTCGAATCGAGGGATGAAAAAAAGAATATCAGAGTTTGCAAATAATATCTTAAAACATGAAATATTTGCGTGATGGGAAGTAATTGTAGAAGAAGTATATTTTAAGGATTTGGAAGTAAAAAGGAGCTGTGCTGGCCAATAACCAACACCATGTGAGTGGGGGGGGGGGAGAGAGAATCTTTAGAAGTTGCGGAAACTGTAAGAAATAAAAAATGACTGATAACATAGGAACGGAAGAAGAGGAGAGCAGAGGGGAAGATATCGGACTAACATGCATTTTAGCGGTGTGTGTATGTGTCTGTGTTAAGTGAGCCGTGGCTTACCCACACTCATATAAACACAGTCCCACAGACAGATAGGCGAAGGGCCGGCGCTACCCAACCTGAAAAGGAAATAATCACACGGCTGTTACTGCTAACCTACACTCATATAGGCAGACACTGGAAGAAGTGGATGTGTCTACACACCAGCACGCTATATACAGCTCCACAAACTGCACACTCTCACAAACTAGTGTGCTGCAGGCCCCTCCTTCTTACTATATCCTTAGTGTTGTAGTAGCCAGGGAGAACTCCCTTCTCTTCTATTAGAAGGTACATGTTTAAAAAATTCATCTTGTACTTACTGTTCAATTCGCCTTCAAAAAATATCTTACACGCCACCACAATTTACCTGATACTATCGCCGTTTGCTCTTCTACAAGTTCCTTTATTTTACATAATATAATCTGTGATTATAATAAGTTTCCAAAGACATTTTCGAGTTAAAATGTTACAGTTTTAATACGTATAAACAAGTTACGTTTGGCGTTGCTAATCAAACAAGCGAAAAATTAGTTCGCTCGGGCCAGAACATATAACTCTCTATTCTTCCTTAATAGTTCCTGAGGAAGGTCACCAAAGGTGTCCGAAAAGTAGAATAAACTTTTAAAGATGAAAAGTTTTTTCTTTGTAATTTTTTGCTTGTTTGTGTAATAGTTTTATTTTAATTATTTTTAAATTTCTTCAGTATGTAGGGGTGGTGCCTAGTTTCATGCCAGAGGGTACATACTGTGCTACAGTTGTAGAACAAGGTGCGTTCTTTATGTAAAACTATTCTATTAATATAGCCAAATTTATTAAACTGCTTCAGAAAAAGTTTACTTCTGTGAGAAAAGAATTTAGAATAAGGGAATCAATTGGTTCTAGGATTAGATAGATAAGATAGGTAGTCTTATATTTACAAAAAAATGACAATGTGATAGGACTGAAAATAAACCCCAATAAAACCTAATGGCTTCGCTTGACAAGAAAAGAAATATGAGATAAAATAATCATTACAATGGAAAATAACACAAAAATACCTGTATATGATATCGTGTTCATGATATGAAACATAAACTAAAACAATTCCAAAACCAAGTACATATTATTGTAAATTATTAGTTATTGCTAAGTGGCCACGCACTTTTACTATATTCCAATATTACATCCCAACACTTTCTATTTAAATATAAAATTAATTGCTTCTCTGAAAAGAAATACTTTTCTATAAAGCTCAATCTAATTTCTTGAAAGGCCGCAAGTGCCTTTTATCACTCACAATGTACACAAATGTGAAGCTGAATATCATAACAAATTTTATATTTTAGACGCTTCAGCAATTTGTCGGTCAAACTTTCAACAATTACTTGCAGAGACATGAACAGAATCTGCGGTGTCTGCAGTGCTACTTGCGGGTTTGCTACTTAGTTCTGACCACATACCTACTAATGTTTACCTCACTTTTAGGTATCATGTATGCATGCATACACCGTCACTAGGCATACCTTTAAAGCTTCCTGAAGGAGACATTACAAAATGTCAGAAGAAATAAATTTTTCACAAGTCTTGTGAATATGTTAAATATGTGATAAATGATGACATAGTTACAGCTTGAACACTAAATAGAGGAGTGTAATAGAGGGGGCGATATGATGAAGACATACAGACTTGGAGGATTGCAATCAGCTGATGGGCATTATTGAAATTAGGGCAATATTCTGCACTGCCAGATCAATACGATATTAGTATTATTCTACAATTGTACTGGGCTACAGTTCAGCTTCGCCTATTCACTTGCACATATTGCTGTCCTCTCCAATTCTATTTCACAAGGTGGCTGACTGAGGCGGTTCGTGGCCACAGTGTGCAGGTCCACAAATAAGCAGTAAATTACAATTTAACGTAGAATTAGTGCTGCATATTTCAAGAAGTTAAGTAAAGTTTGACTAAGTCAAACATAGATACATAAAGTTTTCTGAAAAATTAAGAGTTTGCAAGAAATTTATCTGACTTTACCCCAGAGATTTTATTACACAAAAATCTGTTGTGACTCACTCGACTTCCCTTGGTGTAATTTACCTAGTTTTGATTCATTCATTTATACAATATTAACAGTTTTCAATTTCAAATTATGTACATTTGTGCTCCGACATATAATTAGGCCAACAATATCGTATTTTCGGTTAACCTATTTTTTTCCAACTAAGAATTTTGGCAACACATTAAACTTGAAAAACACTTAGGTCTTTGGGTGAGCTCACTTCAGTGGGATATATCACATTTCACCCATATTGCAGTGGAGGTAGTGTTGCCTCATATGGTTCTTGGCAGTGCTCCATTAGTATTCAAGGCGACACGACCCTTAAAAAAAAGCTCACTGCAAAATGGGCGAAACGTCGTTTTATAGCAAACCACGACGCGGTCGTAACCCGGAAACTTGAGTGTTTTTCATGAGATTGGCCGCGGAAGTCTAAAAGATCATAAAAAAACATGAAATTCTTATTAAGACGATAGAATGACTTTTGGCCCCACTCTATTAATTTGCCCCGTTCTAAATAATTTTAATTAGAATTCAGTCTCGGGCTAACCTTCGTACTGTGTACATCGTTCTGTTCTGTAGGCAAACTTATACTGCTACTAGTTTTACTTTACTTTTTTTTAATTTCTTTTCTTTTTTCTTCTTTTTTGAATAATTCTCTATTTTATATGATTGAAAATTCATTTTTATATTTTGTATTATTTTATTTTTATTTTTTTGTTTATTAAAGTTTTTTGTGAGTTTTTGTGATGGCTGAAAAGTTGACTGAAAAAATACCTCCCGACAAAAAACCACCAGATAAAAGTGTTAACGAAAAAATGGAATATTTTGAGGGTAATTTATTAATGGATAAAGAAATGGGTGAATCAAATAAAATTAATGATAACCTCACGCACTCAAATGATGTGAAAGAAAAATAATTTTATCAGACTTGGGATATTGGGCCTTTTCATGTTTATTTGGAAAGTCTAAATAAGGAATCTAAGGGTATTTCCAGAATTCATCCAATGAGTATTGGGAAAATGATCATGAAGCACATCCTAATATGGGTAATAATGTGAGGAGAATAGATCGTATGGGTAGAAATAGAATAAGAGTGATTGTGTCTAATGCAATAACTGCAAATTCTCTGGTTTCGTCTTTAGTATTGAAAATAAAGGGTTTGATGCATATATACCTCAATTTTTATTGAAAAGGCGTGGTATAATAAGGGGTGTTGATACCACACTAACTGAAAATGAAATTATTTCAGCACTTCAATATGATTATGGCACTACTTTTAAAGTTGTGAATGCAAAAAGGTTTAACAGAGTTGGGGAAAATAAAATTGAAAATGGTAAAGAAATTAAACAATATATTCCAACTGGTACTATATTGCTTACTTTTAGAGGCCAAACATTGCCAGTTTATGTTTATATACATTACGTCAGATGCCCTGTTGAACCTTATGTTCAAAGTGTTAGGCAATGTTTTCGTTGTCTACAGTTACAGGCACCTACATCAGCAATAAGGAAACAACGCCCACACAGATAGATACTACTGTTCTCTTTAAGATAGAGATAACCATTTATATATATAAGATAATAATTTAATAATTCATTCATTAGTACTTTGCTCGTTGCTACTGTGTACATGTGTGTCCGATTGTATGTCAATAAAAGTTTTTTTTAAAAAACTCCCTCGCAGTTTCTGTTTTTATAACTGGCGCTCGATTGCAGGGACCGGCGAAAGTATTTAAAGCGATCTGTAATCCCCTAAAATACTTCGGTTTTTACCGTTAATTGCCGGCCCAACGGAAAGGAATCCAGACGAGACTACTTATCTCAACCAGGGTTCCAGACACCCATCAACTGCACACAACAGGCTACAGGGCACACAAACCAGGAAACCTGGCGACACACCACGAGGACATCATCGCAACCAAGGGAGCCACAGGCAGAACTTCGGAGCCAGAGCAACAACCACCAAATCCTTTCAGAGGTAATTTAAATTTCACTCTCGTACCATCCAGAATGAGCAAAATTTCAAGGCCCCTTTCACACGACATTTTGCGATACATCCCCGATTATGAAGGCAACAGCCACGAACTTCCCCATTTTATAGACACTTGCCAAGAAATTTTCGGGAGTTACTGTGCGGCAAACGTTGAAGAAAAAGAGCATAACCACTGGTTATTAATAAAAGCCATACTAACCCACATAAAAGGCCCCGCTAAAATTGTAATATATAATAATAATTGTAAAACAGTAGAGGAAATTATAATAGCACTACGAAAAAATTTTGCGGACAATCGAACGGTACCCGACCTATTTTCAGAGATAAACTGCATGAGGTCAAAACCAAAAGAACACCCTATAGAATTCTTAAATCGACTAGACAAAAACGGACTACCATAGTAACAAAATATAAAATAGACGGGACGACTGGAGTAGTATTAACAGAATTAACTAACCAATTAGACGCTCATTTAGTAAGAATATTCCTTTACGGGATACACCCTTCACTAGGCGCTTATTTACAATCACTACAATGTCAAGACCTAGACGACGCTCGAACAAAAATTATAAATGACTGCGGAATAATAATGAGCCAACTAAGACTAGCAAACACACCCGAAAGCATTACGTACAATACCCCAGTAACAAACAAGAACCCCCCAAACACTCAAAGACCCTATAAAAACAATTTTACTTATCCACCATACCAAACCTATCAAAACCCTCGATCCAACTTTATCCAACATCAAAACTATGTACCACACTTTAATTTCCCTCAATACTCTCAATTTAGACCCGACTATAATTCCCCCCAACACTTTCAATTTAGACCCAACTTTAATTCCCCTCAACATTTTCAATTTAGACCTAACTTGAACTTCTCCCAATCATCACAGTCCAGATTTAAATACCAGAACACACCAAAATGGGAATCACAAAATACCGTATCCATGAGAACGGTTAACAAACTAACAGACGGAAGAAACATGGGAGCCCCACATGAATTAAACATAACCGAATCCACTCAGAACAGCGAAATAAACGAACTAAGAGAACAGGTTAGAACCCTAACCGAAACAGTCTCGAAACTTACAAACCATTTTTTAGAACCAGGACCGACAGCAACAGAACCCCCCGGGAAACAACAATATTTGAGTTAAAAGCACTATCACAATCATTACCGTATTTCCTAGACAAGACAAATAACAAATGGTTAATCGACACAGGATCCCAAAAAAATTACATAAATCCCGAAGTAGTAAAATCCAATATGAAAAAATATTCTGAAGAATTTTTAGTACGAACACCAACAGGCGAAGAAAAAGGACATGAGTACATTTTAATGAATATTGACCAGACATTTCCGAAAGCGGAACCTATTAAACTATACATATATAATTTTTCTCCCCGTTACGACATACTGATAGGACATGAAACTTTAAGTAAATTAAACGCTACGGTAGACTTTAAGAAAAAATTATTAAGATATAAATATAGTAATAAGAGACTATTATTTAAAATGGATGATAAAGTAAACTTAAAAAAAGGTTATAATATAGTTAATATCCCCTTAAAAAATGTAAATTGCAAGGAAGGAATAATTAAAACAAAAGAATTAAACAAGGAAACCACTATTCAAGGCGGTTTAGTAAAAAACGAAAAAGGGCGGGCTAAGTGTCTCGTTTACGCCCAAGAGGTAACAACAATATCGTTGGAACCCATGGAAATAGACGAGGTCGACTCTATACATGATTCTAGTTCTTCGACCATAAGTCCAAAGGAGTTAGAGGAAATAAAAAAAGAAATCCCACACCTTTTACGAACTAGCCACATGAATGATGAAGAGAAGTATAAAATTATAGAACTAATTAGACAATACCCAGAAACGATAAAACGAGAAAATGACAGACTAAGTAGCACGAACTTACTTAAACATAAAATTAGGACAAAAGACGAAAATCCGGTTTACACCAAAAGCTACCGATAACCAGAAGCTTTTAGAAATGATGTTAAATTAGAAATAGATAAATTACTAGAAAATAAGATAATACAACCTAGCCATTCCCCTTATAATTCCCCCATTTGGGTAATTACAAAGAAACCCGACGCTTCAGGTAAGCGTAAAATAAGAATGGTGATCGACTATCGTAAGCTAAACGAGAAAACGATAGAAGATAAGTTCCCCCTGCCCAATATAGAGGACCTTTTCGGCAAGATCGGAAGGGCCACTTATTTCTCTGCCATAGATTTGGCTTCGGGATTCCATCAGATCGAGATGGACCCCGAATCAATCCCGAAAACAGCCTTCAGCACAGAGACCGGGCATTACGAGTTCTTAAGGATGCCCTTCGGACTCAAAAATGCACCTCCAACCTTTCAAAGAGCAATGAATGCCATCTTTGCTGACATTCCCAATGCCCTTGTTTATATGGATGACATTATTGTTTTTTCGGACAGCCTAACTGAACATTTAAAACACTTACAAACAGTTTTCAAGAAATTAAAGAAGTATAATTTAAAACTGCAGCTAGATAAAACGGAATTTTTCAAGAGAGAACTTCTCTATCTAGGTCATATAATATCAGAAAAAGGTATACAACCTAACCCCCAAAAGTTAGAAGTAATAAAAAAATTTCCCCTACCAAAAACGCAAAAAGAAATAAAACAATTCCTAGGCCTTACCGGGTATTATAGAAAAATGGTAAAGAATTATGCGAGAATTGCCAAACCACTGACACAAGCCCTGAGAAAAGACTCCAAAATAGACATTAATAACTCTGACTACAAAAATTCCTTCGAAAAATTAAAAGAACTCTTACAGAATAACCCGATACTTCAACTACCAGACTTTAATAAGACCTTTTATTTAACCACAGACGCTTCCAATAAAGCTATAGGCTCAGTATTATCCCAAATACATGATGGAAAAGATTTACCCATCGCATTTGCCTCACGCACCCTTAATCAAGCAGAAGAAAACCTTAGTACTATTGAGAAGGAGTTACTCTCAATTGTCTGGGCATGCAAACATTTCCGGCCTTACTTATATGGCAGAAAATTCATCATTCAAACCGACCACAAGCCCCTTCAGTGGCTGCATAATTTAAAAGAACCGAATTCCAAATTATTACGTTGGAAATGCCTATTAGCAGACTTTGAATTTGAAATAAAATATCTACCCGGAAAAACAAATATAGTGGCAGACACCCTCTCGAGAATTCCTCAAGAAATTAATGCAATAGACAACCCAGACAGCGAACTAAATCCCCAAGAAATACTAGACCAATTCTTACGCGAGTATCCCCCAGAAAATGAAAACGAGAACGAACACGATAACAGTAGCCTAGCCACAATACATTCCCAAGACAGCTCAACCGACCAAATTACACTAATGGACAAAACTAAAATTCTAAACGTGGAACAGAATCAAATATTGATAGAACGAGGCTCACCAGATGTGAAACTTCTCAAAGTATTTGGAAAGAAACGAATAAAAATCACCCTTAGCAATTTAGATGTAAAAACACAATTAAACCAATTTATAATCGACTACTTAAAACCTAACACCACATATGGAGTTTACTGTCAAAACACCGAAACACTACAATCAACATATGACGACATATTCTTAACTCTCCAGAATTTAATACTTACAAACTTTAGAACTATCAAACTTCGTAGATATTACAAAATACTACTCGACTTAGAAGATAAAGAAGAACAGACTGAAACAATTAGTAATTATCACGGAGGAAAAACTTATCATAGGGGAACCTCCGAAACATATGAACACATAAGACGAAGATACTACTGGCCAGGAATGTACAAAGATATCTCTGACTACATTAATCAATGTCCAATCTGCCTGAAAACCAAATATGAGAGACAACCCATCAAACTGACTTATAATCTCACCCCTACACCAGATAAACCCTTCGAGAAATTGGCCATAGATGTATTCACCTATAACTCAAAGAAATTTTTAACCATGATTGATTGTTTTAGCAAAAAACTAACGATCTACCCCATACAAACACACAATCAATTGGAGGTACAAGACAGATTACAAAACTACTTCTCCCTTTTCCCATTACCGAAAATAATCCAAATGGATAATGGAAAAGAATTCGACAACAACGGTATCAAAAATTTACTCACTCTTTACAACATAGAACCTCACTACACAACACCCTCACATTCACAATCACAAGGCATCATAGAAAGAGCCCACTCTACCTTGATAGAGCTATTAAATTCAATCCAACTCCAAAATAAAACTAACAACCTAGAAAGAAACATACAGCTAGCAGTATTAGCATATAACAACAGCATAATAACAAGCCTAAAACTAACCCCCATGGAAATAACGTTTGGAACTAATAACATAACCCCTGACAATCTACAACCCACCTTGACGGAAGAAAGAACTAAACGCTATCACCAAGATCTAGACATAGTACACAACGTAATTAAGGATAGACTAAACAAAGAAAAAGAAAAAAGGACACAAACACTAAACCAACATAGGGAACCGGAAGTAGAACTACCTGACACAGTTTACTTAAAATCAACCACACACAGAAAACACAAACCCAAGTACTTTCCAGTATCATATAATCCTAAAACTAAATTAGCAACTAATCTTAAATTTCAAGCAAACAAACAATTCAAAGTACACCCTAATCGAATGAAAAGAACCAGAAAAGTGAATAAACGAATTTCTGTTTCAGGACAAAATGTTAACGCAAACGCTGATACTGAACCTACTAATCCAACTGATACCAACAAACCTAGCACCAGCACAGGCCTATAAAGTAACGGACTTAACCAAATCACCTGGCATAATACCTTTCCTAATACAACCATCCTTCATACTGAATCAAACTTATTCCTACATTCATAACATAAACCTAAGCAAATTACAAGAAGAAATAACACAAACAGAACAGAATTTAAGGAGAATAGACCCAAAGAAAAGAGATCCTCATTATATCAGAACTATAAACGCTTTTTTAAAATACGCACAAGACAAACTAGACCATATCTACTCAAACAAAATAAACAGGCAAAAAAGAGGATTAATTAACGGATTAGGGACAGCTATATCATGGCTAACAGGAAATATGGACGCAAACGACAAGGACCGGTATGACAAAATAATACAGCAAGTTCAAAAAAACGAATACACTATCGAACACAACGTAGAAAACCAACTTACCGTCAATACAGAATTAATTAACAAATATAACAAAGACATAGGCATAATTCAAAACAACAACAACAAACTAAAAAGCTATTTGACTATACTGACCAACGAAACGTTCGCTTTAGAGCTCGCGCATCAATATAATTTCCTCTTAAGTAACTTACAATTATTAATAAACAAATTAAATGACATAAGTAATAGTATAGAATTTTGTAAACTGGGAGTAATACACTCCAGTATTATAACTACCCAAGAAATATTACAAGTTGTTAACCAAACCAAAATCCAACCTATTAGCGAGGATCCTGAAATCCTATGGCAATTAGGCTCCATTAAATGCGCTCTGTACGAAGACCACATATCCTACATCCTAGAAATTCCCCTAAAATCCACTTTATAGGAAACCCTTTTCTATCTTTCACACCCCGCAGAATACCAAGGAAATATTATAACAATTTATACATATCCCCATTTAGTATTAAGAAATTATAAACAATTATATACTAGCAACAATTGTACATTAATTAAAGGAAAGTATTATTGTAGACAAGCCAAAAGAATCGAAAATAATAAATGTATTGAAAATCTGTTAAAAAAGGAACCACATGACTGTAAAACAATAATACTTCACGAACCCAAACCCCTTGTAAAATACATTTCCCCACTTAACAAATACTTACTTTACAAACATAATGATTTAATTATAAATATTAATAATTCCATTAATGTAACCTTGTATTCGAAAAATTGTTACTTATTATATCTAGAACCAAATGAATATGTACATAATTTTCCCAAGCCATATGTCTACTGGGAAACTAATCCTATTGATATGGAAAATATTCTTATTAACAAAACTAGTAATATTAACATATCCTTTGACAAACTTAATCATTTAAATATCCACAATAAACCTTTAGAGATAATTACAGAAGTAGCTAATAATAATACCCATATTTTAATCTTATATTTTATTGTAATCATAGTATTAAGTCTTGTTATATTATATATCTATAGGAAAATCCATAACTATTGTAAACAACCAAAATTAATAGAAAATAGAAACTTAACCCCAAAACAGGAAGAACCCTGCTACCCTTCACTTAACCCCTCGCCGAGGGCGGCTCAATCTTGAGGAGGGAGGAGTTACAGGCACCTACATCAGCAATAAGGAAACAACGCCCACACAGATAGATACTACTGTTCTCTTTAAGATAGAGATAACCATTTATATATATAAGATAATAATTTAATAATTCATTCATTAGTACTTTGCTCGTTGCTACTGTGTACATGTGTGTCCGATTGTATGTCAATAAAAGTTTTTTTTAAAAACTCCCTCGCAGTTTCTGTTTTTATAACTTACGATACGGCCATATCAGTAAGCAATGCAAGGGAGACACTATTTGTGAAAAGTGCAAAGGTAAACATGATAAAAACGAGTGTACTTTTGAGGGCCAAATAACTTGTATACATTGTGGCGGGCTTCGTTCGTCAAGGTCACGTGTAGAGTGCCCGGAATTTTCAAAACAAAAAAATATTAAAAATACTATGGCTCTTGAGAGCTATAGTAATTTTACAATGACAACATAGTATTTTACAATGACGCAAAAGATAGAGTTGAGCGAGCGTCCTACGCTAGGAGCGCTAGTGGTCATACCTCGCTAAGTAATGAACAGTTGTTTCCCCCACTACCTAAGGCTAATACTACTTATAAAACTGAAGTTAATAGATCGAACTACAATAAAAGGCCAATTAGTTCTCCCCCCCGTTATGAATCTGAAATGAAGAAATTGCTTATTACTCCTCAAATGCCGAAAAACATAGCAGGCGGTTTAATTCAAAACAACCCCTACCGACCAAGTATTTCTAATTTAGCATCAGGTGGAAATATTAATATAAATGTAATTTGTGAAGCGGTTATCAGCGTATTGAGTAGTATAGATAAATCAGAATTAAATGCAGTAGACAGTTCTAAATTAAATGATATGCTCAAAGAAAGGCTTGAGAATTTAGCTATTTTCGATAGAATAACAAGTACCGGTAAACGTATGTTACGTCCTTAATGATACAATCACGACAGACTTCTATTACAGCGATAGCAATGAAATCCGGTCTGTTTATTTAATTAATTATTTTATTTTGTTGTGACATATTCTAATCTAATAAATTTAATATTATGCAGTCCTCATTAAATATATTTCAATGGAATGCTCGTTCGGCCGTTGCCAACAAAGGAGATTTAGAAAGATTTCTTATAGACAAACAGATCAACATCTGTGCCTTATCTGAAACCTGGTTTAAACCAGGGAGGCATTATAAATTTTCAGGATATTCTTTAATAAGACAAGATCGTGCTGATGGGAAAGCTGGTGTTGCTTTACTTATTAAAAGTAATGTTTTATATTCAGAAGTTAAAAATCTAGTCATTCCGCCTGGGGTAATGTGTGTAGCAGCCTGTATAAAACTAAATAACAACAATAACAGCGATATTACAGTAATCTCCCTGTATAACAAACCTAACAATAATATATCACAGAGAGTAAGGAAGCGTTTCTTTGATAGCGTCTCTCAACCTACAGTAATATGTGGTGACTTTAGTTGCCACCATCGGTCCCTGGGTAGCAGTATTACCGACAGAAAAGGTAGAACTCTTTTGTTAGCAGCTGAAGAAGCCAATCTGATATTCTTAAATGACGGTACCCCAACTCTTATTGGAAACATAAATCAGACTAGGCAATCAGCAATAGATATGACTTTGTGTTCAAGTAATTATGCAGTTAATTTCGAGTGGACAGTTTTACAGGAACCAATGGGCTCAAACCATCTCCCTATAGTTGTTAAATTATCTAAATTTAAATGAAAGTAGCTATTATTCCACAAGAAAGTGGAATATCAATAAGGCCAATTGGGAGGAATTTAGTGCGCATTTTAATGATGGCTATCATGCTGAGACTTATGAGTATTTTATTAATAACGTTAATTCAGCGTGTGAAAAGTCGATTCCAGTAAAAAAGGAGATTAAAGCACAGAGATTTAATAAAACTGTATGGTGGTCAGAGAGCTGTGCAATAGTAATTAGGGATCGTCAAATTACTTATAGAGATTACAGAAGCAATCCTTCGTTCGATAACTATCTCAAATATAAGAGAGCGTGTGCCCTAGTTAAGCGCACAGTCAGGGAGGCTAAGAAAAACTCTTGGAAGGAATACTGCAATCAGTTAAATAAGAGCACACCAATTAAAAATATATGGGAGAAAATTAAAAAATTGAAAGGTAGCGAAGTAAATTTTAAAACTGAATTAGGTGAATGGTCATATGATCTACTACACAAACTTACCCCGGCATATGTCCAGTCTTGTCTATTGTCGGCAGACAGTTCTGTACCCCAGCCACATATATTGTTGAGAGAATTTACTTCTGTAGAAATTTCCTCCGCCATACAACATCCAGGCAATACAGCGCCCGGTAAGGATCAGATAGTTTATTCAATATCACAAAAGATGCCCCAACATGCAATAGATAATCTTAGAGAGATATTCAATGAAATATGGCTGACCAGTAATTTCCCTAAACAATGGAAGGAGTATGTAGTTGTCCCCATACTAAAGCCAAGAAAAACACCCCAACTGGCTACATCGTATAGACCAATATCCCTATCGTCTTGCATATTAAAAACTTTCGAAAGGGTATTGAAAAGAAGAATGGAATGGTGGTTGGAGTACTACAATAAACTTCCAATTAGTCAGTTTGGATTCCGACGGGGAAAATCAGCAATGGACGCCATATGTAAATTTGTTAGTGATATTTGGTTGGGATTCTCCAAAAATTGTACCACTTTGGCGATTTTTCTGGATGCAAGTGGGGCATATGACAATGTTGACTTCGCAATTTTAAGCAAAAAGATGTTAAAATTAGGTTTCCCACCTATATTTATAGCAAAAATAGTTCGCCTAATTGATGATCGAGACATCTTTCTGCGAGTCAATAATCTTATGATAGGCCCCAGAAAGGCTCAGACAGGCTTGCCGCAGGGTGGAATATTGAGCCCACTTCTTTACGCTGTCTATGTATCCGATATAGTGAATCATATTCCTGAAGGTGTCGAAATAATTCTATATGCTGACGACATTTGTGTTTATATTACAAATAAAGATATTGACGTTTGTCGTATTAAATTGGAAACCACAATGATAGCGCTGAATAAATGGTTTTTTGAAAATGGGCTGACCATCTCTCCAGAAAAATCAGTGGTATGCCCCTTCTCAAGCAAAAGAATATTACCCTTCTCTGATGAAATTATCCTTGGGGGAAATTGTTTTCCGATCAAGAGAGTAGTTAAATTTCTGGGGTTGTTTGTGGACAAAACTCTTAAATGGACTACCCACATTAATTATGTGTTGGATAAATGCGAAAAGTATATCAACATTCTACGAATGATCACAAACATAAACTGGGGTGCTGACCCGGGTATCGCACAATTATTCTACAGGGCGACAATTAGGTCAGTAATAGATTATGGATCGATTTTCTATGATCAGGCAAGTGAAACGACATTAAAAAGACTAGACGTATTACAGAACCGCTGCCTACGAATCTGTTATGGTTTCCTGAAGTCCACTCCGGTTGATGTGCTACTGTCGGAGGCAGGAGAACTGCCATTGACGCATAGAAGGAAGATGCTCTCGGACAGACTTGTATTAAAATTTGCTGCAACTGATGAGATTTTAATTAGAAATATCAATAATTTAAATACGCTTGTTTTGACATCTCCATATTGGCAAAGGAAGAAATCTCCTCTCATAACATTAAGTTTTATTGAAAATGCTCCCTTCTTCGGGTCTCTACAAAAAACTATTACATTGCCGCCGTTTGCAATAAACTATCAGATTTAAAATCAGAAATTGCATTGCCATTTTTTCGGCGAACCACTAGACCTTCAGTTTTCCGATCAATATATTTTAGAATTTATAAATCAGAAGTTACCTAATTCCGGTCACCTGTTGTACACCGATGGTTCAAAGATGGATAATGGGGTTGGTTGTGCGGTGTATGATTATAAAAGCGACCACGCTGAAATGATTGGACTGCCAGATGTGTATACGATATTTTCCGCGGAAATGTATGCACTTTACGCAGCTCTAAAGTACGCTATGAAATTGGAAAATACGGATAATTTCGTAATTTTATCCGATAGCAAAAGTGCTCTACTTAAATTGAGTGAATGCAGTAGGAATTTTAACTTGACTATCTTATCTGTCAAATCCTAACTTGCATCTTTCAGCTTGAGGCTACTGGCAGCAAAGTCAACTTTGTATGGGTCAAGGCGCATGCGAATATTTCGGGAAATGAACGTGCGGACTCGTTGGCAAAACGAGCAATTACTGAGGGAGAGAGGTGTGACATCAAAGTACCCAAAAGCGATTTGCTGCCCTTAGTGAAAAGAAGAGCGTGGCAGAATTGGCAAAGCGATTTTAGAAAGTCGGATAAGGGATTATTCTATAAATTCAATCCTGTAGTTAGCAATAGACCTTGGCATTTCCGACATTACATGGGGAAGAAGGAGATAAAAACATTATGCCGAATGAGAGCTAATCATGGTCTCTGTAATTCCTAACTGTCACAGGATTGGAATCTCAATCACTTCTTCATGCGCCAACTGCGGTGAAACTGATACATTGGAACATATTATTATGATTTGTCCTGCATATGCAAATGAAAGAGATGTGTTGTTCTCAAAAGTATCGGAATTAATTATCAATCCTTTCAATTACAGAACCATTCTCCAGTCACCCACTGTGGAATTATGTAGCGCCATCTGTAAATTCTTGAATTCCATCAATAGAAAAGTATAAGTTCTAATGCAATAATGTTTATGTTATTAAAATCAAGAAAAATCATTATACAGTTTATTAGACTGAATAAATAAATATATAGTTAAGCTGGCTATGGCTTCAAGCTAATGCCAAAAAAAAAAAAAAAAAAAAAAATTCCCGTTTTCTGCATTTTTCTCCATAAAAACACCGACGGATTTTTTAAATTTTATATGCTAACCATGAAAACAGAGTCCTACAGGTTTGGTTTGAACATTTTCGGAGAAAGTTCATTTAAAGAAGTTTAGGGGGAGTGGGGGAAGTCATGTTTTCCTCAAACAAAGTCATTTTATTAAATTTAGATTCTCCCATTGATATAAAATTGAAGAAAGTAAACATTTAGTAAGAGAATTATAAATTTAAAGAAGATGTGTCTATTATACTCGTAGTTCTCTAGAGAAACACGTGTCAGTGTTACACCAGATTTGTTTTATTTAAATACCAATTATCTTAAAAATTTCAACATATATAAATGTAATTTGTGTGTGTGTGTGTGAAAAATGATTAAAAACAAAAAATCCAGAAAGCTCAGACTTCAATTCCTCAAACCTGAAGATTTTAGTCCAAGTGCCATACATGTTCTTTCCAATTGCTCGCGATTTCTCCAAAAATGCTCCAAGGATTTTTGTTTTGTCTTCGTATTCTATCCGCACATATACATGCACTTTAAGTAAAACCCTTTTCAGGGAAAATTTATTTTTTTATAGTTTCTATGGAAGAAATAGCGTTAAGCTTTCCTCTAAAATACCTCGTCAACATAATTTATGGTCTATTACCTATGTAATATTAAGATACTGTTCGGTATTTATCCGTATTTGAATTTGCCGCCGTTAAAATATAATAATTAATAAATCTATAGGCAGTGTCCTAATTGTAGAGAGAGGGTAGTCCCGTTGTTGCCCTCTCTAGTTAGTCACTGAATAAAGCTCAGACAAGTAACATAGGTGTAACGTATATGTGCGAATGTAATTTGCCTATGCAATTTAGACCACGGCGCTCTCCTTTCGTGAAAACCTATGTGTTGCCACTTCTGGTTTTCCTCGGGGAATTAGTGTTAATAAGTGAGTCAGTATTTTACAGCACCTTCTACTTATACAGTTTAAACTACTTCCGCTTTCCTTTCCGTGAAAACCCAGGTGTTGCCATTTCTGGTTTTCCTCGGGGTTAGTGTTAATAAGTTGATTTCTTGTGGAGTGAGTGTCTCCGGATTCTCCCGGCCTGCTAAGGTTGATTGTACAAGCACATGGTCTACTTCCGGTTGCTTCTCCGGCTTTACAGCTTTCCTGGAGCCCGTTTAAATACTTTATCTATTTTCATCAGCCGTACTGTGTGGACAACGACGCTGGAATTACAGGCATATGGTTCTTTTTTGTTTCCTTTCCTGTCTCCTATTTCCTTGAATCACCTATATGGGCTGAAGGACTTGAGTCGATCCACACTAACTTTGAGGTGTCTGCGGTTAAAGTAAGCGCCACTCCTTTTGGCTTGTTGAATATAATAAATATTTTTGCTACTCATTTAATATTCATTTTATTCATGTTATATGAGCCCATTGGCTCACTCTTTACTCTTTATTCAACATATACAGTCCACTTCATATTCACTTAATATTTGCTTTTAAATTTTACGCATTTTCATTTATTTTTATTTAACAGAACCCATCAGAGGGACTGGAAGGCCTGTAAAAGGCGCCCCCTTCTCACCTTTTAATTTTCGTTTATTATTTTATTTCCTGTTTTTTTTTCAAACAGATACATTACGAGTATTACTAGAATTTGAAGAATTTGAGCTGATATTCTGGAAGTGCAGGAACAGAGCAGGTTTTTAATTTTTTGAAATTTTCTGGAAAATGATTTTCTTTAAATTGCTCACTTTTATTTAAATTTTATTTCAGTTTAAATTTAAATATTCGTTACAAGTTTTGTTGGTTGAGACAGGGCACTATCCCACAAATCACTCCCAAGTGTAAATGTATAACCCCTACTAACTTTTATACGGCAAGTCCATCTAAATTTTGGTAAACATTGCCATTCTAGTGTAAATTAGTCAATTAAAGGGTATCCATTGCAGTAAGAGAAAATCATATATGAGTATCTCTCATCAGATTTATAAAGGTATAATATTTTATGTTTCAAACTAACTGTTCAATCTCTTTTCTTGATATTAAATTTAGCCAGGTCGTATAACTAATAAGCGTTTTTGAACTTAGCGTTATTTGATCTTATATGTCTTAAAACAAAAATATATTTGTTTTAGCTTGAAAAAAGATAATAAAATTATCGAAAGTTTGGCGAAAACTCATTGGTTTTATTTGGACGTAATCATAACTTTTATGAGTGTATCTAGTTATGCAAATAAGAGGAATGCATCGGCGAATTCTTTGCCAAACAATGAAATTATTAAAATAAATAAATGACTAACAGTTTTACAGTGAATTTAATTTAAAAGTTGAATATGTAGTTGGGTCCGTTTTATATATGTAAACATGTTAGTGTTAGTAATATTTGGTGATGTATGATATATAGTCGAAGTCATCTCTCTACACGAATGAACAGAAAACTTACTCTGACGATGGATGAGAATCCGAAACTGATAAGAATCAAAATAATGAAGCACGGAATGAACAACGGTTGAAATCATAGTCTGTTAAAAGTGGTTAATAGAAACACATTAAACTGATGGATTTTTTTTTGTTTTTGTTTTTAAACGAAATAATAAAGAAAGAATTGAGTAAACAGATGTTACCAATACTAAAAAACAACCCTCTGGGGAGAGTCTTTCCAACTGGGCTGGAGTAGGATGAGAGATAGCCTGTTAGTTTCAGAAAAAATCTCCCTTGTTTGCGATAAAACAGCCAGACTGGTGGTAAAACAAAATAATGCTTCAACAAACCAGACAAATTATATTGGGACAGTATCTGTGCTGGCAAGAATTAAACTACCACCATGTTCAGGGGGGGGGGGAACAAGTGTAAAAAAGATGTGTGTTAGCGCGCAGTTTCACGGGTGACGTAACTAATGAAGACTATTAAACAGGAAATTATAGCAAAATTATTTTTAGAAAGCCGTTGTGAGTGCCTAACTGTTTGTAGGGCAAGAGTGGACCGTGCAGGACAAATTGGTCCCAGGAGCAGCCGTCTATGCGCCTACACATAACCTCATATTACCTTTAATTGCCCAATTAACATCAACTCATCTATTTATATTATACCAATATTATTACATTATAAACAAAACTAACTCTCAACGACTGAAATCCTCAACTTCTTGAGGATTTCAGTCTTTGGGTTTATCCGGAATAAACCAATACTAAGAACTGCGCTTAATATATATCCCCAAAAATAAGGAATACCCAACTGTGCCAGACAGTCTGAAGAAAATTTATGCGGAAAATAAATTTTCTTTTGGAGATGTATCAAGAGATTTTATACAGACGCAGAATGAGGTGAAAGTCAAATAACTAAGCAAGCAAGGAATAGATAAGAAAATAGTTTGGGCTCCAATCGCATATTCCTGAGGGCTATTGGTCCCAGACAATACTCACTAGAGAGAACTGGATAACAGATATCAAATTGGTGGAACTCAATCATATATTTCTAATAAGCGCTATTGGATCCAGTACTACCCAAAATAAAGAATATAAGAATTGCCACTACCACGTAGTGGGTTCCAATCAAGCACTATTGGTCCCAGTATCCAGACTTACACCAAACTCAGTTACTTGCTGATTGGTCTCCGACATATTATCGTTGAATAATTCCACTTTGATCTAACACAGCCTATCTCACGCAGCACCCTGCACAGCTAAAATTGTTACTGCTTAAATGATACAAAATATTTTATTATAAAATTCTGTAAACCTTCAGTCCAACTGTCTATTGTTTACAATAGAAAGAACTATCAAAATCGGTACCAAATCTAATAGAAAATATATTTATAGTAATATTATTTGATGAACTTGAAATTAGTAGCAACAGTTGGAAGTGATGACATTACTTTCACACAATCTTAGTACCGACTTCTATCTTATGAAGGCATGTATGATCTTATCTAGAGTAAGTTGATCGATGGCAATGATTGAATTTGTTACTTTTTACTGGAGGTGTCAAAGAAGAAAATGGAACAATAGAGAAAATAATCGAAATTAGCATTCCTGAGAAAGCGCTGCATTTAATAAAATCAAAGGCGTACTTGAGATCAATCGAAAATCGCTCTCAGTTTCAAGCAAAAATGGTATTTTTACAAACCTACCACAATAACGTGTTTTATTAGTAAACCTTCATTAAAATTGATTTAGCGAAATTCCTTCGACATTCTAACCACGAAATTGAGTGACAAGAGCAAGGAATGATAAAGCAGTAAGAGCTCCTGGTCGTGTTAGATAAATATGGTTAATCATCAAATTGAATTAAAACAACAATGTTATTAGTGAATGTAAATGGGTACTGGCCTGGGGATCTTCGACCAGCAAAACAACAACCTTGCCGACACAACTGTACAAACACGCGATTGAATGCAAAAAAAGGCGACCTATATTTAAAACCCTATTTCTACTCCCACAATGTAATACCACTATTACATAACCTAGTAGGTATACCCTGACTATAACTGTACTACTTACCAGTTAGTAGACTTACTGCTGCAAGCATTCTGAGTTGCGAAATGTAGTAAATCTTACCTAGTAAGACATTATCATTTCATGGTAATAAATCTAGACCACCCTCAGCCAAAATAAGTGCTCTGTACCTTTCAGGTGCATGCCGATCTTTCAACTACTTCCTACAATACAATATATAATAAAGTAATGCCTATTTTCAGGCGGTCTTTTCAATACATATAATATAGTTTTTTATTACAAACTTTTTATATTCTTCTGTATACTTAACTGAATCAGTTTCTTGTTTTTATATTTTGTTAATTTTGGGTTTAATAAAACATATTTTCTGTCAGACAAGCCCTTCCTCGTAAAGCGTTACAATTTCTGTAAATATTTACTAATGGCGCATTCGTGGCCAACGTGACACCTATAATCACCTACGGTTGTATCTCGGTGAAAAGACAACCACGGCTTTTGTTGGATTAATACTCAACCCTACGGATAGACACTCCTAGTATCGGAAATACATTTTTAGAGATGGTCAAAGTACAAAACAATGACTTGAGCGAATAGTCTATAGTGGTGTCAATTCGCAATTTCTGCCTAAATTTTTTTCATCAGTGTATATGGGAAACAGGGTGAGGGGCTGCTGAGGGTAAGAACTAGGAGAGGGGGAGGGTGTGAGCGCGCGTTATCATTTTGTGCATGCCTGCGTGCGTTTAGTGATTATTTAAGACTTTACATTTTTTAACTATTATTTAAGAATTTATATAATTTTTGGCACTTTTTGTGATTATTTATTAATACTAGCTTTCTTGATCTTGACCGAGAGCACTCCCATGACGTCATTTTTCACACACACACAAATTCTAAGAGTTTTATTTCTATTATGACCCCACAAAAAATTCAAGGAAAAGGTAAAAGATATAATACAACAATAAATTTATTTTTAAAAGATTTTATTATTTTTAAACCAAATACAATCTGGGCCATAAAACTTATGTTTGCTACAAGGACAGTCTGTAATCGTAGGTACAAAAAAGTATTTTCCATATCCTTTTGCAAACAAGTAGGTATATTTTGCAGTTGTATTATTTAATATAACGTAAAATTCTGAGTAATCGTCATCACCATCTTACCATTTGATTCCATGCAAGGTTTGCATGAATCCATCGATTAGGTTGTGAATTTTGATTTCCATAAGTAGGCGGCTTGAATATCCAGTGCTTCTCCAGACTAGTAAAATGGACAATTGCTAATTCCTTCACAATGAATGCTTGATTTCGGCACTGATAGCCTTGAATATCTTGACTCTAGTACACATAGTGATGACTATGAACTAATGAAGCATCTCAAACTGTCTTCCCTCCTCTTATACTTTTCCTTCCCACTAATTAAATTCTTCTCACCAACCTGGATAACGGATTAAACTCTACGAGGGCATCATGTATGATTGAGGCACATGCTGTTGTATCAGCTTTAAAGGTTTCCGCTGCTTCAAATTCTATTCTTATATCAAATGAAGATGATCTGATTGCTGCGGAATGACGAGAGCAGTCTATCACAATGATGGGAGCCTCATCTCTAAATTGTTCTTAGCTTAATATTGGCTCATTTTCCTTTCCATAGTAGCTATGTTGAAAATTTTGGTATATATAAGATAGTACTACGGAATGATTCTTTCGGAAATCTAAATTATAACATTAGTCTACAAATGTTATTCTTTTTTGGTTTGAAATGCAATCATGCCCTAACGAGGTTTTTTTAAATTAGTTGAGTCCATTCACTGTCCAAGTGTGCTTTTTTGTAGCAGGTAGCGAAGGATATTCGATAAGATCCCAAAAAAACTCAACAATCCAATGGTGTAGACACCTCCGCTGTCCAGTAAATTAATGGGTGGAAACAGATCGGCACTTAGCACATTCGATGTGCCTGCTAAAGTAAACGTATAAGACATGACTGACTCTAATTACCGCTCAATCCGCGTTATTATACAGAAATTGCAAACATAAATGTCCACAGTATGGTGTATTCCAATCTTGATTTCTTTCACGATTGTATGTTATTTCACAGTATCTCCAATACTGCAACAGTTCTATTGGAGGTCTTAGATTTCCAAAGGGGTGAAAGTAAATGGCTCTGTTGCTATTTTTGATGTAAGCCACCCAATGAGTTCCTGCGTTATGAACTGAATCAAAATTCACTATAGCACATTCATTAGTATTAGGATATTTTGGTAAGTTGTCACGCATGTAAACACCTCTAAAATGAGGGATTCCTTTAGCGAATTTCATTAGTTCAACATTTGTAAGCGCTCTATCAGGAAGTAGTCATGCTTGCTTTTAATATAGGCCATAACCGCCCTTTTTATAAGGTTTTAGATAAAATCCATCTCCTATTTTCTGTTCTTCAAGTATCATATAGTGTCTTTTCATTTCTTCTAAACGACTCTAGCATCTCTGGTTTCTTTAACTGCTTTAAATACAGCAGGTACACTTCCTGCAAGACTTCTAAGCGCTGATATACCGGAAACAAAGGTACCAAAAATGGAAGAATCTCTCCGACTTTTGGAACTTGCAATACTCTTGGTAGTTTGTGAACTTTCGAATTAGCTAAAAACTTTTTAGCTCTCTTGAACGCTATTCTTGAAGCATCACTGATTGATGTAGGTGATGTATTCGAGCTGCATTTACAACATCTTTACATTTGTCTTCTTTTTCTTGTTACCTAGTTCGACTTTAGCTTTCATTGCGTTTGTAACAGTCCAAGCAGCTGCTTGTTCACCAAAGGAGACGTCACTTGCTTGTGTCCTTTGCCAACTTTGTCAGCCAGTATAAGATCAGCTTCATGTCTTGATTCTATGCAATTTCGTGCTCTCGACATGCTTCGTCTAAAGGATTAATACCTCTATCTCCTCGTCTTAATCTTTCATGCAATCTAGTTCATGGGCCGCAAAATCTGTAACCTGGAATGTGCACTTCAAAAGGAAGTTTGTTAATAACTGAATTTATACGACCTCGACCAACAGCTTTTCTTCTCATTGTGATGTGAAAAGTGAGATAGCGTCCACTATATATATAATCAGTGTCACCGCCTCAGCAGAGAAGAAGCGTTTGGCAAAACAAGATGTAGGCTTTCCAGTAGCCAATGTATTAACTAATTGAACTAATGAACGTGAGAAATTAGTTGTAATGGAATTTTATTACCGGATAACATCCGTGCGCTTATTTGCAGATGTTCAGGATCTGGTAAAACTAACCTCATACCAAACATGCTTTTAACCGAAAGGATTGAAATTCTGAAACGTTTACCCATGCAGCCAGTTGCTTCAACAAGACAAATATCTATATTTGGTAAAGATTTGTAAACTGGTCCTAGAAATAGGATTCAATACAATAAGAAATTTAAGTAGATAAGAAAGACGGGTTCTAGGCCACTTTTTTTGCACAAGATGGCGGCCGTCCCCCTCTCCCACCCCTCACCCACATACCCCTCCCCCACCAAAACGACCCCCTCCCCTCCCCCAACCTATTCCCAACTTTTCCCCCACCCCTCCCCCTCCCCTTTTCCTGTAGGCGAAGAAATATTAAAAATTAATTTTTTTTTTTGCTTAGGTCAGCAAAAGCGATCTCACAACCTTCGTCATCCAAGTCCATCACTTACACCACTCAGCTATAGTGGTAACTTGGCAATAGTAGTTTTCTTTAGATCCTTATACCTCCCCAATATACACTCGTCTTAGCTGGGATCACATCATTCGTTTCAAATTCTAATCTTACAATTGTGAGACTTAAAGATATACTATGTCCAGGATTCATCGACCTTTGCATCTGTATTTTTCCATTCGTACTTTTGTTCCTATTTAATAAATAGTTATATAGCAAAATCAATGTTAGTAATATTCCGTAGGAATCATGTGACATCGTGGGAATAGCATATGTACATTTTTTCTTTCTCACAAAGCCTTGCAGTTTTTAAAATGAATCATTAAAATAAAGGCTTGCATGAATTTATAGAAATATCATGTTCTCTCTCTTACAGTTATGCTGATCGTTAATTTCCCATGCTACATTATTCTGTCATATCAAGTTTATATAAATAACATAATAGAAAAGAATATTTCTTTTTATTTAAAATAAAAATTAAAAATTATACATGTATAAAAAATATATATATTCATTATTTTAATAATGCTAATTGGATAAAATGTGGACTAATCAGTCATTGTTGAAAACAGTCAATATGTGTTTACAATTAAAATAAGTGTAAAAAAAAAAGAAAAAAGAAAAAAAAAGAGACTCGCTATCACTTATATATTAAAAGATGATTGAATAATTCCATGTTAAATATTAAAAATTCACTGGTGGGTTATTTTTTGAAAAAAAAGGGTATAATTTAGTAGCACAAGTGTGAAATACTCTGATCCAACTTTTCATTTTGAATCGGTTCATCAATATAATGTTTTTTACCCATTAAAAGGGAGTATCTGTAGATAATGAATGCAGTTTTTACAATTAATTGATTTTGAATACTTAAATATTTCTCAGCGTTTTCCACTAGTAAAGTCTGATTCCCATTTAGGCTGATTCCCATTTGTTCTATTATTTGCACATTTCAAGTTGCAATGCGCTTCTTGTACCCATAAAATTATACTTTTAAGTACATATAGAATCTGCTCAAATTTTGATGTGTGTAAGAGAGAGAAAAATAAAAGATCTATTAGAAGATTAAAAAGATAAATAAATATCTGTAACTGAGCGCTTCTATAATGAGTACTTGTACAAAAATCGTATTATTAGGTGCATGACTAATGTATGAAACAGAACACACACAAAAAAAAGGAACTAATGAATAATTATACAAAATGCATTATTAAGCGCGTAAAATTGTGAGTAAAAGATTGGCTCTAACATGAAAATTTAAGTAAATGCTCAAATAATATTTAAATAAATATAATATAATTGTAAAATTAAAACAAAAACAAAAAAAAGTCGATAATATAAAATATTTTTTCAACAAAGAGAATAAAAAGAACGAGCTTAGAAAAAAAAAAAAACGTTTAATTTGCATACGTCACAGCGGTAATAGTATATAAAGTGTAGTGACGAGTGCACAAGACATCACTCTATAGAAAAACTGTGTTAATTAGAAGTGCGACCAGTGATCTCACGCCTGCTTACTCCTATTTCAGGTAAGATTTCTATTTCATTACGCTTGGTAACAATAGATTCTACATTAGTTAGATTTATGTTAGGTTTTTTTTTTTTTTTCTAATTTTTCAGTGATAATTTAAAGAAAAAATAATGAGTCAAGAAATGTCAGTTGTTTTAGACGAATATGAATGCATAATAGTGAAAATGGTGATCCATGATTCGGGTTTCTTGTGTGTGGACTGCAGTAGGAATGTGCACTTAGAACAAATTCAAAACATTAGAGTCACCCATAATTTAATATATTCCACCAATATTGTAAAAAATGTTTATTGTGATGAGTGCGGTGAATGTTTAGTCAGACGTGAGAAAGTAGCAAATTGTGACTGGTGTGTTAACGAATTACACGATATTATTATTTCTAGAGCGATTAGAGAAGGCTATGCAATAATTAATTAATTTTCTTGTTATTAGTTTCGATGTAAATTAATGTAAATATAAGTTGTTATTTTGTTTATAATATTAATGTATATTTTTCAGTTTTATAATTATTTCTTAACCTTCTTAACCATTGTAATAAATATTAGTTGAAGGCTGTACAATAATTAATATTTGTCATTAGTTTAGCTGTAAATTAATGTACATATAGTTGCTATTTGTTTATAACAATATTGTATATTTTAATTTTATAACTTATTTCTTAACCATTGTAATAAATATTAGTTGAAGGCTGTACAATAATTAATATTTGTCATTAGTTTAGCTGTAAATTAATGTACATATAGTTGCTATTTGTTTATAACAATATTGTATATTTTAATTTTATAACTTATTTCTTAACCATTGTAATAAATATTAGTTGTAATTTAGATGTATATATTAGTTCAAAAAAAATTTCAAATTACAGGTGCATAAAACAGCGATTCTAAAAAAATAATTCTAAATTCTAAAAACAAGCATTATCTACTAAATTCATCATGTTTAATGTAAGTGAAGTAAATTATATGATTTTTTTTTTCATTTTTTTTTTTTGAACATTAAGATTATTCTGTTTTTTCAGTGTGTTGATTGTGGAAAATCGTTTAATGAAAAAGGCCTTTTACAAATGCATCAAGCATTGAGCCATGGCAAACGGCATAAATATGACTGTAAATGTGGCAAATCATATTATAGACCCGCCGAGTTGCGGCGCCATGAGAAGAAATGTACAGCTCGCGGTGCCTACATGTAAGTTTTTTCCCCTGTTAGTAATAATAAAAACTATATTTATATGTAATATAATTAATTTTTTTGTTTTATAGATGCAGTAAATGTAATGAGGTGTTGTCGGATATCCACAATGGTCGGCTACATGAGGAAGCTTGTGGTATGTCGCAACAACCACAATCTAAAAGAGCTAGGTTAGGGGAACCTAGCAGGGAGCAGCTGTTGGCTATGAAGCCTGGACCGGACAACATAAATCCCTATGAATCAGCTTTTAAAGGTCGCCTTGCATCATACTTAATAAGATCGGCAAGGTGTATGGATCTACCATGTTTCCTGAAGGACGTTCGAAACAGGGTGGTGGATCTGATCACCACACAACTTACCATTCATGAGGCTGTAAAAATTAACCTGTGGGTTGATTGCACATTTGTCAACATGAATGGTGAGGAAATGTGCAAGGCGTTGAAGACACCAAATAAAGCAGTGTACGCTCTTACGGACCTTACATCTTTCACAGAACAAGCATTCAATAAGCTGTGCTTGGAAATGGAGGAGGCAGCCATGTCCAAAAGCGGTTGGAGCTTAAAGTCTGTGGATGGATTAAGAGTAAGGGTAAGTAAATACAACCCTTTAAGAGCGAAAAGTTTTATTCCCCTGCCCAAATGTATAGCCGATAAAAAAGCGTGTATTAATGTCACTAACAAAGATAATAGATGTTTTATGTACGCGGTCCTGGCTAAATTTGTTAATGAACATTGTCAACGTCCCAGTAATTATAAATCTTTGGAAAATAAATATGATTTTTCTTGTTTAACTTTTCCAACGCCCGTCAATCAGATAAAACTATTTGAAAAAAGGAATAATATTTCCATAAATTTATTCGGTTTGGATGATAAAAATTGTTTGTACCCCTTAAAAGTAGTGGATAGTGAATTAGATGACCATCGAGATTTGTTGATAATATCAAACGGCACTGACAGCCACTATGTATATATTAAAAATTTTGAACGTTTAGTAGGTATGCAAAAAAGTAAAACAAACAACGCCAAATTCATCTGTAAAAGATGTTTTTCTCATTTCGATAAACGTTACAATGGAAAGGCGCGCTTTGAGCAGCACAAACAACTTTGTGGTAAGCACAAAGCCGCTAGAGTAAAATTACCAACAACCAAACCCTATGTTCAATTTGAACATGGTGGTCGCATCCAAAGGGTTCCCGTAGTTGTATATCTTGATTTTGAGGTGATTCTTGAGAAGGTATCCAACTGTAAGCCCAATCCAGAACTTTCCTCCACCACCATTACGCATTTACACAAAGCCATGAGTTTTTGTGCTTATGTCAAAATTACCGACGAAGTTGAAGGAGTAGACCACAATCTGCCCAGCGAGCCATATATTTACAGGGGTGAAGATGCAGCTAAACACTGCGTTCTCTACCTAAAAGATATCGCTGAAAAGGTGGAAAATATATATAGCTTAGCTATTCCAATGAACCCGTTAACCGTTGAAGAAGAGGTTGCATTCAACGAAGCAACCTTGTGTTATATGTGTGACAAGCCGTTTACTGAATCCGACGGTAAAGTGAAAGATCATTCCCACATTTCTGGTAAATATAGGGGTCCAGCACATAATACTTGCAATATTATGTGTAGGACTCTTAAATTTGTGCCAGTTTTTTGTCATAACCTGAGCGGTTATGATTCACATATCATAATAAAAGAGCTCGGGTATGATGACAAAAATGTGGAAATCATTCCAAATTCAGAGGAGAAGTATATCTCCTTTTCAAAAACTATTTCAGATAGAATGAAACTTAGATTTGTGGACAGTCTTAGGTTTATGGCGTCCAGTTTGGACAGTCTGGCCAAGAATTTAAAAAACAACTTCCCCGAAACATCTAAGTTCGTTCAACCTAATCTGTTGCATCTGGTGACGCGCAAAGGATTTTTCCCCTACGAATATGTCTCTTCTTGGGACGTATTAAACGACACCTGTTTACCACCTAGAGATGCATTCTATAGCAGCTTAACTGGAGAGGGCATAAGTGAAAATGATTACCAGCACGCTTTAAATGTATGGAATTCATTTTCATGTGCTACTCTTGGCGATTATAGTGACATATATCTTAAAACAGATGTCCTATTGCTGGCTGATATTTTTGAAAATTTTAGAAATGTCACTCTAAGATCACACAAATTAGACCCAGCCCACTATTACACTTTACCAGGGCTATCATGGGATGCTATGTTGCGGTTTACGCAATGTCGTCTGCAACTTCTGACCGATTATGATCAGATATTAATGATTGAAGCGGGGATCAGGGGTGGAATTTGTCAGGTAACAAGAAGATATGCTTCTGCCAATAATAAATACATGCCTGACTTTAACCCATTACAACCATCAACGTTCATCAGTTATCAAGACTGTAATAATTTGTTGTACGGCTTTGCTATGTGTAAATATTTACCATATGATGAATTTAAATGGGTTGAGGAACCTAATAATATTAACATAGAAACACTGGAAGAACATGATGATGTTGGCTACATCCTAGACGTGGACGTTGAATATCCAAATGATTTACACGAGTTGCATAATGATCTCCCCTTTTTGCCGGAAAGTATAATGGTAGAAGGGCAGCCGAAATTAGTTGCTCACTTAGGCCCGCACAAAAATTACATTTGTCACTATATGCTATTAAAACAGGCGTTAAACCATGGCTTGAAATTGTTAAAGATAAACCGAGCTTTACAATTTAAACAATCGCCTTGGTTGTCTCCATACATCAACCATAACACAGAATTGAGAAAGAAAGCCGATAATGAATTCGAAAAAGATTTGTACAAACTTTACAATAACTCTGTGTTTGGAAAAACTATGGAGAACGTGCGCCGTAGATTGAATATCAGACTCACCTCAAATCCCACACAGTTAGAGAAATTGATCGCTCGTCCAGATTGTATGGATTGGACTATATTCAATGAATCTCTCGCTGCCGTACATCTGGCAAAATCACACATTGTATTCACCAAAGCGACCTATATAGGTTTGTCAGTGCTAGATATTTCGAAATGTCATCTTTTTGATTATCACTACAATGTGATGGTTCCTCGTTATGGAATGGAAAAACTGAAACTGTGTTACATGGATACAGACAGTTTTGTTTACCTCATCCAAACTGATGATTTGTACCACGATTTCAAAGAAATGAGTTCATACTTGGATTTATCCAACTATAAACCTAACCATCCATGTTTTTCCGAAGAGAATAAAAAGGTGTTGGGTAAATTCAAGGATGAATCAGCCGGTGAGATAATTACTGATTTCGCCGGTTTACGATCCAAAATGTACGCTATAAAATTCCTTAATAATGAAATAATTAAAAAAGCAAAGGGTATAAAAAAAAATGTTCTTCAGAGAAGCATTTCTTTTGACGATTATATTGCATGCCTAATATCAAAGGAACCAATAAGAAATTCTATGATAATATTCAGGTCAAAAAAGCACGACTTATTGACTTTAGAACAGTCCAAAATTTCACTTTGTCCTCTAGACACTAAACGAATTATTTTGGAAGATGGTATTTGTACTCGGGCTGTTAATCATTTTCTAAATGAATAAAAATCTTCTTTGTATATAGAAAACAATTTTGTAAACTCCTGTATATATAACTGTGTAAATAAAAAAAATATTGTAAAAATAAAAACACCTTTTATATGTAAAAAAATTAATATATTTAAAAAATACAAAAAAAAGTTAAAGCAAATTTTTACAATTTTCCCAAGTATTTTTATTGTTTGGAAACCCAAGCCACTTCAACAACACTTTATTATTTTTCTTCTTCAAAATTTTCTCCACAAGATAGACATTAGGAAATTTAACTGTGGCAAGTTCTTGTTCATAAAATCCGCCCAACACGTTTTCACCATTTGAATCTTGTAAAAAGTAAGTGATTGGAACAGTTTTTCTTACTTGAGTCACTTTAAATATCTCTGTACTCCAAGAAGGTAAATATCCTTTGGTAAATACTGTCTTATATTTTGAGATGCGTACATGGTCGCCCACTTTGAACTTTGGTGTCTTCCGAACAATAGAATTTGGTTGTTGTGATAATTTCTTAATAATGTCAGATTCATTATTTTCAGTTACTTCAGAAGGTTTCATTCCAATACTTCTGTGTATAGACTCATTATTGTATTTATACATTAGCTTGGGTAAATTCTCCACCCATTTGTAATTGCCTTGGATATTAAACATTTTCCACATCCAAGTTTTTAGTGTGCGATTAAATCGCTCCACCATTGACGCTTTCATAACACTGTAGGTACTGTAATGATTAATTTTATACTTTTCCAAAAGTCGATTGACATGTGGATTATAAAATTCTGTTCCCAAATCAGTTTGTAAATTTCGTGGGCTAATTTTTGCCTGGTTTTCTATAATGTTTTGTAATGCTTTGGCCACTTCAATACCACTTTTGTTTTTTAGAGGTTCCACCCAAGCTTTCTTCGAAAGACAATCAATTACAGTGAGTAGATATTTAAACTTTCCATCAGGAAAATTTGACATTATAACCGTATCCGCTTGCCATATGTCATGCAAACCTTTCAATAATACTCTTCTTCGTGGATAATTCTTCCTCGCCGGCCTGTGTAGTTCATCGACAACAATCTGTTTAACATTCATTATTCAATGTAGCCACCTTCTCTTAGTTCTTCCACTATAGCCGTTATTTCATTTTCGTGCCCCCGGTTACCAGCAACTACTGAAGCAACCTTGTAAATGCAGACGATCAACTAATTCATTAGGATCATCCCAATAGACAATTCTTGGTTGATGTGTTGTTTTCAGTCCCAAACCAGACACATAACTAGACGAGAATAATGGTTTTATAACATTTAAATACTTGTAACCACGGTTTGAATTTACTGGATTCTCTGTAGAGTAACCTCGATAAATGGCGTTGGTACTTGATAATATTTTCTTATATATCTTTTTGTCAGCCTCTGCCACTAGGCTAATATCTGGACGCTTCATGAATAACAATTCAAACAGTCCTGGTGTTCCTTTATAGTGAACGCCGTGAACTACAATGTTGTTGTTATCTAATGTAACTTGAGAATCTCCAATCAGCCAACGTTGACCATCGAATCGCATACCATATATTTTATCCAAATGATCACCATGTCGGCCATTCAAATATTTGTCAATGTATTTCCTCGCAAGATGACTAACGTGTTTAAGATAAGTTTTCGCTTCTTTCCGTCCTTCAGGTGTACGGAGCACTTCTTGTATCTGCTCTACTTCATCTTTTGTCTCAAATACTTCATCACTGTTGTAACTGCACCCTCCATCACTGTCATCTTCCTTTATTACACTCTCATCCTTTACCAAAGCGTCACTTATTGGTGATACTACACTTGCTGGTGATGGTAGTTGTAACTGATATTTTGATGTGCTAGGTTGGTCAGTTACCATTTGAGTGATGCTTAACTTCTCCTCTGGTTGTTGTTGTTGTTGTTGCTGCTGCTGCTGCTGCTGCTGTTTAAGAGTGGTTACAATCTCTTCCAGTGGATGTACAATTGTCTGTGTAGCTTGATTAATTTGACGTTGTTCTTGAGCTAATCTCTGTTTCAACAGTCTATGTTTCTTGCGAATATTCTCACTTGAACGTGCAATTTTCAACTTTAATTTCTTGTCCACATCTGCCATTATTATTATTATTAGATAGAAACAAAAATATCAAATCCTTTTCTATAACGAGCACTTTCACAATTTCTTTTAAATTCAGAATCTTTATCAATAACTAAAAAACCGTATTTATCCGACCAGCACTGTGAACACAACCACTTAAATTCATCAAATGACATATCGGTGTTCACATGATCTGAATATATATGTTTCAAGTTCAATTCATCTTGTTTGAATAAAATTAGCAAATTTGCATTATCTCTAATCAACTGTTTGGGCACTTTACTATATGTTTGACACAAATAGAAAGAGTCAATGTTATTATGACGTCCCATGCAAAAGAAATCTCTCATTGTGGTTTGTTTTTCTGTTGCAACATCGTCAAAGATGAATACTGAATTGGGTTTAGCCTCTTGTGGTGTAATAATGTTATCTGAATCGCTATAGGTAAAGTATCCAATTTCAGGAACTTGGTTGAATATTTCATTCAATAAGCGATATTTAGGTTGGTTTAGAGATTTACCATATACATATACATTGGAGAATTTTAAACCATTTCTCTCGGTCAACAGTGCAATCATCAGATTAGTTTTACCCGAATTAGATGGTCCTGCAACAATACATCGCACAGAATTAGGCAGTAAAAGTCCATTTTTCCGATTGCTGGCGTCATCATCAATACCGGTGTATTCGATAATTGGAAGTCTGGTTGTTTGTTGGTGGAATTTCATCGTTGAACTGGATTGTTTTTTCACTATTGCTTTCCATATATATATATCCCTATGTGATGGACCATTTTTCTCAGTCATCACTGGGACAATGGCGAAGAAACGGTCAAAAGTGAAACAAGTTATTGCAGCTGTAATACAAAAAGGTATTGGTAAGAAGAAGAAGAAGAAGAAGAACTTTAGGTTATTACCCATACCTAGTGAACAACAGCATCCGAAGAAGAAAGGTGGATTTTTACCGCTATTATTGTCTGCTCTACCTGCACTGACTGCATTGGGATCAGCTGCAGCTGGAGGGGCAGCAATCGCAAAAGCGATTAATTCCGCTAAAGCTGCTAAAAAACAATTGAACGAATTGAAGCGACATAATGAGAAGATGGAAGCTATTGCACTGGGAAAAGGAATATATTTACGACCTTACAAAAATGGTAATGGACTTGTTTTGGAAAAGAAGACGACGAGCAATTCAAAAAACTAATTGTGAGATTACCTCTCCGACCATTAACAAATGTTGATTTAACAAAACTAGCCACAAAATTAGAGATTCCATATTTTAGAGGTGTTTTCATGAGAGACAATCTGCCTACAGTATGTAAAGTAAATGAAAGTGTTGTAATTAATCTTGACAGTATACATGGACCAGGCACCCATTGGGTGTGCTATGTAAAGAGAGGTAATCTAATTGTTTATTTTGATAGTTTTGGAAACTTACCACCACCACCAGAGCTAATAATGTATTTGAAGAACAAACCAATATTGTATAATAGTGAACAATATCAGCAACCAAACACTGTTATATGTGGTCATTTGTGTTTACTTTTTCTCTCTTTGTACACAGCGGGCTAACTATAAATAGAATAAATTTTTTTTAATTTACGACAGTCATGAGTTTTACCATCACCCTAACAGGACGAGAGTCCGTTCTCAGTGCAAATCATTTCCCACCTATACATTTAGATGATGAATGGGAAATGGCACTGTTATCCTTTGAAACCTTTCATTCGATACCAAACGTTGATGAACACAATAATACATTGGAATATATTAGAGATGATGATGATGATTACAAAACAAGTATAACCATTCCTACAGGTACGTACGAACTAAGTGATATAAACGATTATATCAAGTCTAATTTACCAGAGGATGTAAAGTTTGAATTAACTGCTAATAAGAATACACTCAAATCAGAACTCATTTCTTCAGCGGTTATATCCTTCAATTGTAACAATTCAATTGGACCACTATTGGGATTTGGAAGAGTTACGCTGGAAAATAAAAATCAAAAATATATTTCTAGCGAAATAGTGGACATATTTAGTGTGAACTGCGTGCTGGTAGATTGTAATATAGTTACTGGTGCTTATACAAATGGTAAATTAGTTCATACACTTCATGAGTTTTTTCCACAAGTTGCACCAGGATATAAGATTGTGGAAGTACCAAATAATCTCATTTACATGCCAGTCATCACAAGGACAATTGACAATATAACACTACGAGTGACAGATCAAAACGGTCGATTGATCAATTTTAGAAAAGAAGAAATTACCGTTAGACTGCATTTGAAGAAAAAGAAAAATGGTTCTTAGATTTCACCATCATCAACATCGCAGTTCATGTATAAATAAACCTCAAACATCCCACCAGTCACACATTCAACCGTCTTCTGTAGAAGGGAGAGCATCTTTAACCACGCACAGTATTAGACTTTTACAACAACTTGGATTCAAACCAATCTCACCACAACATGGACGGGAGAATATTGGACATTGGAGCGCCAGTTGAGTCTGTCGAGTCGATAACAAAAATAGAATTTAGATCACATCAGCCATATGCATCGACAACATTGAATAATTCAGATGAGATACGTATACCAGTTAATCAACAAGATGTTTACACGTTACCAAGCAAGAGCTATTTGTATGTGGAAGGAACATTGTTTAACCAACAAGGAGCAGCAGCGAAGAAGCATACGTTATGCCGTAACGCCATAGCCCATTTATTTCAAGAAATTAGATACGAATTAAATGGAATACTGGTGGATAGCGTGAGGAACCCTGGAATAGCAACAACATTAAAAGGATATGCTTCTTTTGAACCCAATCAGGTGATGGGCATGTCCGGCTGGGTCGAAGCTATGCACTATGCATCACATCCACTATTGTCCAAAGAAACGGGACACTTTAATGCCTGTATACCATTAAGTTACCTGTTGGGATTTGCTGAAGATTACAAAAAGATAATCGTTAACGCTAAACAAGAATTAGTTCTCATTAGATCCAGGTCAGATGAGAATGCGGTCACTGCTTTGACTAATTTAGAAGGAGACGATGAGGTGATTAAAGTGACAATTACAAAAATTGCATGGAAAATACCTTATGTGTCTGTATCGGATGTGGAAAAGGTTCATCTAATCACTTATTTGGAGAAAGGAGTAAATGTGTCAATACCATTTCGAACATGGGATCTGTACACATATCCACAGCTTCCACAGAGTGTGGGAAAACATTCTTGGACAATTAAAACTACAACTGTGACGGAAAGACCACGCTATGTTATTGTTGCTTTTCAAACTGATCGCAATGATAATGCAAAGACAGATACGAGCCGTTTTGATCACTGTAATCTGGTCAACATGAAATTGTATTTAAACAATCAAGTGTATCCATATGATGATTTGGGATTGAATTTCACACAAAAGCGAATTGGTATATTATATGATATGTATGCAAGATTTCAAAATTCATATTATGGAAAGGAAATTAGCAAACCGTTTATGCAAGATTATGAAGTGTTTAACAGCGTTGCACCTATAGTGGTTATTGATTGTTCACTTCAACATGAACCGGTCAAATCGCTTGCACCTGTGGATGTAAGATTAGAATTTGAAACGAATGATGTGATCCCAGCTAAGACGAGTGTATATTGCCTAATTATAAGTGAACAGATTTTCCAATACAATCCATTTACAAGTACTGTGAATAAAATAGCATAATAGTCTTTTTTTCCCCCACAGAGAAATAATAATGTTTTGTGTTAATTTTTCATAAGAATTTAAAATGTGCTAAAAAATCTTAGGCCATTCAATATGGTTTAATATGATGTATGTTACATTTTTTTTTTTTATTTTTTTGTTTCAAATTTGTTTTATTTTTTTTTTTTTTTTTTTTTTTTTTTATTATTTTCTGTTACAACCTAAAGGTATACAGAGAGTGAGTTGACCTGAACTCCTACAGTAATACAAAATAAAGAGTTACTTGCAAAAAAAAAATAAAATAATATAAAATATATATAAATATATATATATATACAACTAAAAGATCACTTAAAACAAATAAAAATAAAAACAGTAAAAACGAAGAAAAAATTACAAACATATATATAAATGAAATAACTGTACAAAATGACAATAAATTAAAGCTCGGCTCTTTTAAAATAATAAGATTTTAAAAATTAACTTAAAATATTTCTTACTTTAAATATATTTACACAAAAAATGAAGATTTCATTTAGTTTACTGATATGGCTTGGCTCCGTGAACTTCAGTAAATTAGTTAATATCTCATCACTATTACCTGGGGGTAAGTTGTGTTTATTGAAGAATTTTGTTCTGTAGGAAGAAAAGGCAGGACAGTTAATAATACAGTGAGCGATACTATCAGGTTCATTTACAGAGCAAAGCTTGCACATTCGGTCAACATTAAATTCATACTTCCTCTTATCTATAAAAATGGTACATTTCTTTTTATAAGACAACCTTAATTGGGCTATAAGTCTTAGTTTAGAGATATGAACATTGCAAGACAGGTAAAATTCTTTTTCCATTGAAAGACTACTCATATGTCTATACAACAAGTTATAACGGCTATCCAAAATGAGCTCTATATCTCTTGAAAATAAATTATTTTTAAATGAATCCAGCAAGCCTTGGGAATTCTCTTTTACTACCTGAGTATTCTGTGAAAACCAAACTTCCTCCGCACCAATAGAGACCAAATACCCCTTAAGCGCAAGTATCCAGTTATAAGGCATGTCGTAAGAGTCACTTAATTCCATCCATCTCAGATAACACGCTTTTGGAATACGGTCCTCCGGCATCTCAAGTAAGACAGACCACCAATTCAGCATTCTTTTAAATATTTGGAACTCTGTATGTATCCTACCGCATTCAACCCTAACGTATGAATCGGGCGTGTTTCTCGGGAGGTGCAACAATAATTTTAAAAACTTTAATTGGCCTCTCTCAATTACCTTAGTGTATTTAGGACCCCAAATTTCCGCCAAATACAATAAAACACTTCCCGAAATTGAATCATACAGAGTTATGTTGGAATCGAAATTGTCACTCTTACAAGATTTTAAAAGGGTCAAAACAGAGGCAGTGGCTGATGCGTTCTTGGCCAGAAAATATTTAGAAGTTAAGGAGAACTTTGCTGAAGGTGAAAAGGGGACTCCAAGGTATACAAAATTATTTGAGTATTCGATATAATGACCATTATACATGAGACGCTTTACTGTAGGAGGATTTCCACCCTTGGAAAACACCATGGCAAAAGTTTTATTAGTGTTCACTGTAAGCAAGTTTTCTTCGCAGTATTCTTTTAAAATGTTTAAATTTTGTTGGGAAGCCATCCATGTAGGAGACAACAACACCATATCATCCGCGTAAAGAATCATCTGTAAATCTTTATTTTTATTTAATGGAAGGCCGGTGGAGTTGTGATTAATAAAATACTCAACAATATTTGAGGTATACAAAGAAAAAAGCAGAGGGCTCAATATTTCACCCTGTAAAACCCCTTCAGATACAGGGATTTCTTGGGATGCACCATCATCAGCATAAATCACCATTGAAGCATTGTCATACAAATTTTTAATTATTTGTAAAATTTTTCGGCTTACGCCTAAACTATATAATTTATGCCACAGTTTTTGATGATTGATCGAATCGAAGGCTCTTTTAAAATCAACGAAAACCGCATGAACTTTGCTTCTTTTTTTCCTAAGATTAATGTTAACGATTCCTGCTAAAGTGAACACACAGTCACGGCAACCTCTATTCTTTCGGAATCCCATCTGCTCCTCAGGGATCAGATGGAATTGTTCAACCCAATTATAAAGTCTGTTATAAACTATTTTAGTAAATATTTTAGTTATGCAATTGAAAATCGCTATACCCCTATAATTATAGGGGTCAAGGGGATCTCCTTTTTTAAAAATCATTTTCATTTTAATTGAAGACCAAGCTTTCGGGGGATACTCAGAGTGAAGGACCTGATTAAATAAGCCCAGCAGAAATTCTACCCAGGACGAGTTGAGAGCTTTAAAACACTCGTTCGGAATCAAGTCCAAACCAGCTGCTTTATTAGGTTTACATTCACTAATACTTAATTGGATCTCATCAAGCGTTATATCTGAATCCAAAAAGGGATCAAAAACACCAAAAAAACTAAGCTCGTCCACAATTTTTGGAGGTAAGATAGAAAAGTAAAATTTTTCCCAATCCCGACAAGGGACGTGATTCTGACCTGAGAAATTTCTTCTAAATTTATTTACCGCGGTCCAGAATTCTGCGGGGTTTTTTACATTTCGTAATGTGACTTTTATATTTTCACTATATGCCTTCTTACTGGATGCAATAATTTCTTTAAAACTTTTTTTAGAATTACAATACTCTTTCACCATATCCTCATTATAGAAGTTTCTTTTACAAAGCTTGAGTTGGTTTTTCACCTTTCTTTTCGCTAAACGGCAGTCCTGGTTGAACCAAGGCTTATAGTCAATACCTTTAGTATAATCAAACCTGTTAACACTTTTATTCAGCAACATTCCGGAGCTTAACATTAAATCATTCATGTGAATTTTAAATAATAAATATTTTTCATCTAAATTTTCAAGAGAATTTCCATGGATACCGAACTCATCCAACAAACATTTAAACTTTTTAATAATTTCATTATTTCTTATTAACAAATTTATAGTATAATTAGGTTTAACATTTTTATAGAAATTAAGTTTTGTGAAAGGAGTTATTATTGAAAGAATACAAATATTATGGTCCGTAAGATATGAGTTATTCTTAATTTCAAACTTATAAATACAACTAGCACAGTGCATATTGGCCCAAACAAGATCAATTACGCTACAGCCTTGATTATTGATATAAGTAAACTTCCCTATTTCATCTCCTTCTGTACGACCGTTACAAACGAAAAGCCCGTATTTTTCCATAAGATCGACTAAGAGAGAGCCCCTTTTATTACAAAGCGAATCTTGAGAGTTTCTATGCCCTTTAACACAGGAATTTTCAAATATTACATCTTCCATGGTATTTAACAAGCCAATACGTGAGTTATAATCTCCACCAATTATTATATTGGAATCAGAATAGTTTAGCATTACAGAATAGAGGTCTTCAGAAAAAAAATCAATGATATTAGCGTCTAATAATGTAGGTTTCCAATATACTAAACCAATTACAAAATTATTGTTACCGAAAGTAGTATTCAAACATAAAAAATAATCTTTATTACTTATAATACTCACATTAGTGAACAGGTTTTTTCTCAAAAAGAAAATTAATCCACCAGAGGCTCTACCTTTTTTATGAGATTTAATAGCCCTAGAGGAAAAAAATATATAATCTTCTAAGAATTTAGGAGGTAAAATATCTTCTTGATAAAGCCAGGTCTCACAGAAACACAGTATATCAATATTTAACAGCACGTTAATCTCACTATCAAGCAGATTATATAAAGAATTAAAACCCTTAATATTCCAGAAACCCACTTTAATATCAGGCCCAACAGCACTTTGCACAAAAACATTTTCAGATATAACTTTCTTTTTAATCACTTTCCCTTCTTGAGTAAAAAATCGGTGATCGAGGTAGACTGTGATGGTTTAGGTTTTCTCTTCCTTTTCGAAGCGATGGATATTGCAGAGGCATCAGAGTCAATAGGTTCTTCTTCTTCAGTAGTATTTCCAGAAAACAATAGGTGCTCAGTTGGCCTGAAGATCAACAAGTCTTCTTTAGATCTGATCACTATAGGTTTGTCGTGTATAGTTTTTTTAACTAAAATTCGTCCATTTCTATGCCAGACAAACTGCACCAAACCTTGCCTTCTTAACTCTCTTGTTTGTTGAAATAGTTTATAAGTAAATGAGGAGAGAAGTTCATTAACATAAATGTTTTTCCCATTGTATTCGGCGCTCACCTTTACTTTGTTTTTCTTAGCGTTTATAATAAATCTATTCTTCATAGAAACATGAACAAATTTCACAATAATTGAAGATGAAGATTCTCTACCAAATTTACGACGATAGATGAAATCAATCATCTCTTCCTTTAATTCGATTTCTATAACATTTGCTAAACACTTGACTGTGTTGAACAGATTTTCATTTTCAGCCTCAATGATATTATCAATCTTGACAAAGTTTTGAACTGAGACTTGAGAGCAATAAAGTACTTCTTTATTTATCTCTAAGATTTGCTTTCTTAAGAATTTATTTTGTATTTCCAGATTTGTAATTTTTTTCCTACATAATTTCAATTCTTTTTCCAAATTAGCAGATAACTTGTTAAATTCCAATTTGAGGCTTTTCATCTCCGTTGACAATGTAGCCTGTTCTTTTCTACCGGCGGTGACATCATTAGATAATGCATCTAATTTTGAGATAATAAGACTGTTAATATTAGAATCACCACTAGTATCAACACATTCCTTAACATTGGCCATACTAAGAAAGAAGCCAACAGAAATTTTCAATTATCAAAGAAATTAATCAGCTCGTTATCAATAACTTTTCATTTAATAAAATAGAGGTAATGCTTACTATACAGACGCACACCTGTAGTGATACGATAAATAGATTAACTTCTAAGGTGACCTTGAACACTCCCCCACTACAGTATTCCAGATAGCCAAGAATGACAAACTTTTATGTAGGTAGTTGATATACTTATTGTTATCTCTAGTGACGTATTCTCCCCACTAATAAATATGGTTGTTCTTATAGCAATTAATTTTTATCAATTAAACAGAAACGGTTCGTTAAAAAATCTTGAAATTTCACACTGAGACAGTTAACACTTAAACTTCAATACTCACAAATTTTCAGCCCTAAATTCGGTTTAGAACCAAGTAAAATCAAGACTTTAATCACACGCGAAGTGCACGCTATGACAATCTAGGGAATTAATTTTTTTATATTTGCTTTATATAGACGTAGTGGGAAAGATGATGCAATTAGATGAATACGCAAAAGAATATACAGAACGAGCGTCTAATGGACATTATATACAGTGTGTATAGTCTAACCCAAAACAATGTTGTGGACCTGATACGTGTAAATGTTGTATTATAGATACTTTAATGTTTGAAAATAAAGAAAAACAAGTTGTTTTAGTTGGAATTGAGAAGCTGTATTGTTTAGACAGAAGTTGGTTATGCTAGCCACTAGACCATTTTGGTGCTTGGTTGAGTAGGAGTGAATATGTATATTAGGTAAATGAGTTAATGTAATAACAACACACAATTTTGTTAAAATGAACTTTTATTGATTGAATGTTTACACTTTTTTATGTTTTAATGCAATATTTTCACAATGGTATGAAACAAATACTGTAGTTTATTTCACTTATACAAATATGATATTGTTCTTTATGACTTTCATTTTTATCTGTTAATCAAATAATGTAACCATATTGATCCAGTGTAATGATTTTATATTTTTCCATGGAATTATAAGTGTAAGCCTTTTCAAATTACTTCTTCTTCTTCTTGCTTTGGAGATATGTGTGTGGGGAACCAAACTAGGTGAACTATGTTCATAGTAGAGTGAAATGAAGAAACTAAGTCTTTCATCTTTCAACAATAGAAGGATTATCCTAGAGGATTAACACTCTGGCATATGGACATCGTGATGTGAGGGATAGTACACTATTGCAATTATTGTGGATTGCAATAACAGTTTTGCTAGTAATTTCCAAGTTCTTTCCTCAACCTTTCTAAACATGTAACAACTAAGAAATAAGTTTCTAATCTGGGGAAATTATATCCGAGTTCGAAATCTTCTGTTTTGTAGCCATTGTCTAATGTCTATTAGTCCAAGAAAAACACAGATATACAATAGAATATAAACATATATTGCACTAAAACATTCTTAAGTTATCGCATGGCATTGTGGATTGCAATAACAGTTTTGCTAGTAATTTCCAAGTTCTTTCCTCAACCTTTCTAAACATGTAACAACTAAGAAATAAGTTTCTAATCTGGGGAAATTATATCCAAGTTCGAAATCTTTGTTTTGTACCCATTGTCTAACGTCTATTAGTCCAAGAACAACCAAGAAAAACACAGATATACAATAGAATATAACATATATTGCACTAAAAACAGTCTTAAGTTATCGCATGGTAATTATTGTGGATTGGAATCAGCTTTCCTCAACCTTTTTAAACATGGAAACAACTTGTTCTACTGTCTTACATTCTTAAACAGGCATAGGAAATTATGGCCTAAACAATATGTAACTTTTTAATCGAAGAATATTGGAACAAGTTAAACCAATGTTTGCATAGTATAGGAAATGGGAAATGATTGCATTATATCCAAATTCGAAATCTTCTGTTTGGAATTTAGACATTTCTACCAACACTAACGTCTATTAGTCCAAGAACAACACAGATATACACAGAATATAATACAGTATATTGCCCTAAAACAGTCTTAAGTTATCGCTTGGCAATTATTGTGGATTGCAATAACAGTTTTGCTAGTAATTTCCAAGTTCTTTCCTCAACCTTTCTAAACATGTATACCCTACAACTTGTTCTACTGTCTTAAATTGTTAAACAGGCATACTGATATTATGCACTAAAAAATATGTTACTTTTTTAATCGAAGAATATTGGAACAAGTTAAACCAATGTTTGCATAGTATAGGGAAATGGGAAATGATTGCGTTATATACAAAAACTCAAAAATCTTCTGTTTGTAGCTGTTGTCTAACGTCTAATAGTTAAAGCTGTTTAAAACAAACAAACAAAAAATACTGCAAACATACAAGTGTCTGGTCCCCAAACTTGTTGTAATTGGTACCGATTAGAAATATAAATATATTCTATAGTCATTTGGAAGAAATTAGTCAAAATATTCCCAAAAAAAAAGGAAAATCATTACTAGTTCTGTTTAATGTTTTAACTTGTTTTTATTAGACGGAAATTATAACACAGAAGTATTTTTGCTTAGTCAGATCACATTCCTACACCTTCTTACGAGCCCTGGCACATACACACACACACACACACATACGCGCGCGCGCGCACTACATGCTGTTAAGTGAATAATTGACAGAAATAAAAAAAATACATGTTTCTCTATTTTTGCAATACGAAAGAAAGGAAATAATTGCAACCATTAAAAGTAAAAATTGATCACCGTTTTCTCTATCATTTTTCTCCCATAATACGCAGATGTGTACGGTTCTATTATAACACAAATATAATATTTTGTTTAATTACAAAATCCATACCTTATACTACAATTCTTGTTAATAATTTACACACACACACACACACAACATCAACAATCTTTTTATGTCTACTTGCAGAGTAGGTTTTAACTATCCTAATTGGTCAAAATTTTATATCAAAATCTAAACTAAGTCTTGCATGTCTCTTACTAACCAGCAATGTCTATTTCTATAAGGAACTAGTTTAGGGCCTACCAAAATTACTGCTTCTAACCGGTTGCACTCAGAAACTTTAACATGACCTCTTATTTCTTTATCGTTCTCCTGTTGTGTTGAAAGCGGTACCTTGTATATTTTTCCAGTGCAAAATTCCATCTTCTCTATTTTGGCAAACGAGTGTCCATTGTAACTACAGAGCCGAAAATGGTCGACCAGTCCTTATTCGTCGGCAGAGGCAACATGGGCTCTCACAAAGTGTTAAGTGTTTCTCAGCTCTATGGAAGATACAGACCCGTTTTGCGACAATATAATGCTTGTTAAAATATGTGCTTTGGAAGACTGCTATGGAGATGGAAAAACCTAATTGTTTAGAAGGAAATTAGAAGGAAAAAAAAAATATAACAACCCAGTATGTATACCATACAAAGTCGAGTTGTCAGATGTAAAATTGGAGAATCAGCTGAAAAAATTGCAAGAATTATTTAAACCGACTAAAAGAGGAAGATTACTACCTAATGGATTTGGATATAACACAGGACTTTGCTGGAATATTTAATAAAACAGAAATGGGTAGTTATTTAACCAATAACTTTAACTTTTGCTACCAAGGAGAGTATAAGAACGAGTGTAATGTAATTTGTGGATAACGATAAAACAGTTGGTAAGAACTGTTTAACTTGGTTAACTTCTAACGCAACAGTTAAAATATGCAATAAGTTTATTTGTCAAAATAACAAGTCAGGGTGTTAATAAGAAAATCGGCAATTATATTACAGATTTTGTAAATTGTTCGGATACAAGATTAAAAGAAACATTTTCGTCTACTTCTACCAAAGAACATGGTATTACAAGACTAGAAGCTACAATTTATAACTACTGTATTGGAAAATTATTACAAAGCAACCGACGATATGTACAACCCTCTGGAAGACTGTTTATCCCTATTGGAAAGTAGTAAACGTTATTTCCGTCAAGCTCCAATGTATTCTGTTTCTTTTGCAAAAGATGTGGACAAGGCTAACAGACACTTTACAGAACAGTTGTTGCCTTGTATTTAATAATTTGTTACAGTATGTATATTGGGCGAATAAGAACACACGAAAGTTGACTGGTATACAGTTAAACCTACCGGAAAATACCAAGAACAGAGAAAAAAAAAAATGATAAATTATGTTGTTTCGACATTTCGTTTTAACTCTCTACCAATTAATTATATATTATATTGTAGAAGATTGTGTAAACAAAGATATTGTACAGATTGCGCAAAAATGTTACATTAAAAACTTTGGGGAAACGTATTTCTCAAAAACTGGAACACTTTTTTCTACCATACCAGGAAGTGTAGATATCGAAAAGACAGGATTGGTCTCTACCAATAATGTAATTTTTTTCATGTCTTAACGGAAGAGAGCTAACATAACCAACACGCTATTGCCATATACAGTAAAAGAAATAGAACTCCCACCTCTAATGTATGTACCATCTGCAAAGAAACGACACTTAGTTGTGCAAAAATGTTACATTAAATGCGTATTTCTCAAAACACTGGAACACTGTTTTATACCATACCATAGATATCGAAAAGACAGGATTGGTACCATGTCTTACGGAAGAGAGCCGGTAGGCTATTGCCATATACAGTAAAAGAAATAGAACTCCCATGTATGGGTAAAGAAACGACACTTAGAACTAGGTGGATTTAAAAAGAAGGAAGATAGACTATATACAGAAAAAACTACAGAAAGAGGAATACAAGCAACTGGTGGAAAACGAGTTGACAGAATTTAAAAATATTAAACCACATTGCAAAACTTTGGACACAACTGGTGTTTACCGTAAACAACAAAAGAACTTTTATATATGCAGAAAAAGAAGAGTGCAAGAACTAAAAGGGTACCACAAAAACAAAACAAAAAAAAAATAGTGCCTATTCTAATAAAGAAAATGGTTACATTATAATACCGAAAAATGGGTTGGATATAATTTCCTCACCTACCGAGAGAAACCATTTTTAACATTTACTGGTGTAACAAGTTACAATGGACACTCGTTTGCCAAAATAGAGAAGATGGAATTTTGCACAGGAAAAATATACAAGGTACCGCTTTCAACACAACAGGAGAACGATAAAGAAATAAGAGGTCGTGTTAAAGTTTCTGAGTGCAACCGGTTAGAAGCAGTAATTTTGGTAGGCCTTAAACTAGTTCCTTATAGAAATAGACATTGCTGGTTAGTAAGAGAAATGCAAGACTTAGCTTTAGATTTTGACTATAAATTTTGCAATTTAGATAAGTTAAAACATACTCTGCCAGTAGACATAAAAAGATTTGTGTTGTGGGTGTGTGTAAATTATGTATACTATTACCAAGATTATAGTATAAGGTATGGATTTTGTAATTAAACAAAATATTATGTTTGTGTTATTTATAATAGAACCGTACACATCTATGTATTATGAGAGAAAAATAATAGAGAAAACGGTGATCAATTTTTACTTTTAATGGTTGCAATTATTTCCTTTCTTTTGTATTGCAAAAATAGAGAAACATGTATTTTTTTTATTTCTGTCAATTATTCACTTAACAAAATGTAGTGCGCGCGCGCGCGTATGTGTGTGTGCCAGGGCTCGTAAGAAGGTGTAGGAATGCGATCTGACTAAGCAAAAATACTTCTGTGTTATAATTTCCGTCTAATAAAAACAAGTTAAAACATTAAACAGAACTAATAATGATTTTCCTTTTTTTTGGGAATATTTTGACTAATTTCTTCCAAATGACTATAGAATATATTTATATTTCTAATCGGTACCAATTACAACAAGTTTGGGGACCAGACACTTGTATGTTTGCAGTATTTTTTGTTTGTTTGTTTCAAACAGCTTTTACTATTAGACGTTAGACAACAGCTACAAACAGAAGATTTTTGAATTTTTGTATATAACGCAATCCTTTCCCATTTCCTATACTATGCAAACATTGGTTTAACTTGTTCCAATATTCTTCGATTAAAAAGTAACATATTTTTTAGTGCATAATATCAGTATGCCTGTTTAACAATTTAAGACAGTAGAACAAGTTGTAGGTATACCTGTTTAGAAAGGTTGAGGAAAGAACTTGGAAATTACTAGCAAAACTGTTATTGCAATCCACAATAATTGCCAAGCGATAACTTAAGACTGTTTTAGGGCAATATACTGTATTATATTCTGTGTATATCTGTGTTGTTCTTGGACTAATAGACATTAGACAATGGCTACAAAACAGAAGATTTCGAACTCGGATATAATTTCCCCAGATTAAAAACTTATTTCTTAGCTGTTACATGTTTAGAAAGGTTGAGGAAAGAACTTGGAAATTACTAGCAAAACTGTTATTGCAATCCACAATAATTGCCATGCGATAACTTAAGAATGTTTTAGTGCAATATATGTTTATATTCTATTGTATATCTTTGTGTTTTTCTTGGACTAATAGACATTAGACAATGGCTACAAAACAGAAGATTTCGAATTTGGATATAATGCAATCATTTCCCCAGATTAGAAACTTATAATGGTTTAACTTGTTCCAATATTCTTTTATTAAAAAGTAACATGTTTTTTAGCGCATAATATCCTATGCCTGTTTAGAAAGGTTGAGGAAGGAACTTGGAAATTACTAGCAAAACTGTTATTCCAATTCACAATACGATAACTTACGAATGTTTTAGTGCAATGTATTCTTTTGTATATCTTTGTTTTTCTTGGTTATTCGACAGATTTAATTGTAGTCCAACTTTGCTTTGTGCAGTGATTTTACATTTTGACCTGACCAAAGACATTTAACACAATACATTCTCTACTGTCTAATCATTCGTCATTTGCACATCCATAACTCTAGGAGCGAATATCAATCTGTTACTCACTAAGGAAGTTACTTCTATCTAAGTATGGTATAAATCCCATTAATTTATTAAATTCTCTATTGGAATTATATATGTAAATTGAATACTTATTAGATTACAAAAATATAGAATAATTCATTTACCAGTTAAATTGGAAACTGATCACTATTTTGGGGGAGTTAAGTACGTATATTGAGTGCTTCTTAGATTGCAAAAATGTAGGGGAATTTTGTACCTAAATTGAGATAAAAAGACTACTGGTTTTCCACTAAGTTTTCCTTTCTTTAAGTAATTTGTTTAATTGTACAAACAATTAATTCGATAGAAGATTTTTTTTTTTTTTTTTTGGAATTACATTATCTGTGTAGGATCAGATTTCCACTGTGGTGGAATTAGACTTACTCCTGTAAAAAGACTACAGAAAAATGCTACTGTAGTAAGATATTACTGCGAAACTCCGCAAACTATCTCTAGAGAGAAATTACTTTTGCTCAAATAAGAAGTGTTTAAACATGTATAACATATAAATTCCAGTTAAATTACTAGTTTTAATAAATGCGTATATACCGCAATTCTTGCTTTTATTTCTTACATGTTAAGCTCTAAGATCGCACTTTCGACTTTTACAATTTTAACTGCAAACTTACAGTAGTTATCTCTAGAGAAAATTAATTTTGCTCTAATAAAAAGTGTTTAAAAATATATAAGTTCCATTTAAATTACTAGTTTTCATATGTACGCATAAATCGCTATTCTTACTTTTATTTCTTACATGTCAATTTGTAAGAGAGGCACTTTCTACATTTCTAACCGAAAACTTACATCTCTTCTTTGCAAGAATTGACGGAAATATGTGTGTAAATTGAGTACGTTTTAGATTAGAAAAGTGATTAAATATGTGGAATTTGATACGTAAATTGAGATACAACAGTTATTAAATCTCTGGTTAAACACTAGCTTTTTTTTTTTTCCCCCTTTCTTTAATTGCATAAACAATTAGTTCGACAAAACATATTATTAACTATTTCGTCGTACATTGCGTTAGATAACAGATCCAACGACTTTAAGCAGTACCAAAAAGAAAACGATATATTAGATTCTATAAATATAGTTGATCGATAAACAAAACAAAAAATTATCTTAAAAAGGAAAGTGGAGATTTAACTCATAGTGGAGTCCTTTGTAATTAAGTGTTAATCGGTCATCGGCAGAGACAACATGGGCTCGCACAAAGTGTTAAGTGTTTCTCAGCTCTATGGAAGAAAAGTAAAACCTACTAACGAACGATTTGGACTGTGGTTATTATTAGAAAACTTGGACAACTTAATTACAAATGATTGTGTAATGTGTATTTTTTCTTTTTTTTAAAAAAAAAAAAATAAGGACTGTTCGGTTATTATCGGCTCTGTAGTTCGGCTGTCCCCTCGGTGTGTTTTGTATAATAGGCTAAATAGATTTCTCTCAAAGAAGGAAAATGGAAATTAAATTGTAATTGCTTACCAAAACCTTACACAGGTAAGTGACTCATAAATCAATATACGTATTAAATGTCCAATATACTTGATCGATAAAAATAGATTAGTATGGTGTATAAGAAGGAACCATAGATTAAGTTTTAGTTTATTGTTTACCAAAAAAAAACTCATCTGTTTACCAAAAAAACTAAGTATCTGTCTAGTGATTAAATTTGCGGAATTTGGTATGTAAATTGAGATACACCAGTTATTAAATCACTAGCTTTTTCTCCTTTCTTTAATTGCATAAACAATTAGTTCGATAAAACATATTATTAACTATTTCGTCGATAACAGGTCCAACAGCTTTAAACTGTGCCAAAAAAAAAATAACCGATATATTGGATTCTATAAATATATAATGATCGATTAAAAAAAAGAAAGGAAAATGGAGATTAACTTGTAAATTGCTTACCAAAAACCTTACTCAAGTAAGTGACGCATAAATCATGTATACTGTATTAAATGTCAATATACTTGATCGATAAAAGTAGATAAGAAGGAACCATAGATTAAGTTTTAGTTTATTGTTTACCAAAAAACTTACATAAGTATCCGTCTAAAAAAAAAAAAATAAGTAAATATATTATATTGCAAACATTTTGTATACATAGAGGTTAATAAACTTTTGTACGAATGGAAAAATACAGGTTAATGAACCCTGGCCTGGGGTACGTGGGGCAGAGCCTCTCTTTAAGTCTCTGTGTATATATTTTATATATCTATAGAGAGAGAGAGTGAGAGAGAGAGAAAGGATATGAGAGAGATGAGGGAGAAGTATGTGGGGTGAGGTATAAGGATCTAAAGAAAACTACTATTGCCAAGTTACCACTATAGCTGAGTGGTGTAAGTGATGGACTTGGATGACGAAGGTTGTGAGATCGTTTTTGCTGACCTCAGCAAAAAAAAAAATTAATTTTTATTATTTCTTCGCCTACAGGGGGGGGGAGGGGGGGGGGAAAAGTTGGGAATTTGGGGTGGGGAGGGGAGGGGTAACTAGGTGGTGAGGGGGGTGGTGGATCATGGACAGGGAAGGTTGGGACGTATAAGGTGAGGGGGGTAGGTGAGGGTGTGAAAATCTGTCCTGGAGTCGCCTATTATATACTACTAGCATAAGTAATGTTTGAAATAGCGTAATTTAGAAATAGCGAGGCAAAGTTAATCCCTCAAAGGTACCGCGACCTAACACTACTAATTAAACGATTATTTAAAACTAACAGGAATTAAATTGAACACATCAAAATTATCTTTATTCTGTAAACAATTGTGGACAAAACAACATGTTATAATACTAAAGAAAGGCGAAAAAGAGGAAGCTACTGTAAGAACTAGTTGGATATGGCTCAGCGCAATACAAGCTCGAACAAAACATATCACTCAGATCAGCCACTCCCGACAGGAGTTAAGGAAATCTCAGCTAATTGATGATTAAATATCCAATCGATAAATTCAATGCTAGAGTTTAAAAAGTATAATCTTAGAAATTTCTGTTAAGCTCTGACAAGTTATTATTACTTTATGGAAATAAATAATCCATTATAGAAATTTTCTTAAATCAATCAATTGTAAATAATAAATTCAGGACGTTTCATTAAAAAAAAGAAAAGAAAAAAGTTCTACACAGAAAATACACAATAATTTTAATGAGGTAATAAAAATTGTACATTTTGAGAAAATTATTAACATTGCGATTTCCATAAAATTATCAGGATTATTTCCATATTTTTGCAACATGTACAAGCCCCCATTGTAACCAAAGATCTTTTTTGCCTTCTTCTTTCTCTGCTACCTTTGGTACAATAGCCAAATCTTCAATTGAATATTCTTCCTCTCTATCTTCGAATATATGTTTCAATGGCTTCTTCTTCTTCTTCAATTTCTTCTTTTCAATCTTGTCAGGAACTTCTGATACTTGGATTTCTTTTCTTAATTCATAATCAACTATACGTTCGTGATATTTCTTAATACCAGCTTCTATTTCTGGATCTACAGGTTCATTAAAGAATATCCATTTTCTAACTTCTGCATTGAAAGCCAAGTTTCTTATATTGTACAGACATCCACCAGCAGCTGTTTGTAGATCTCTATTGTCAACCAATAAACATTTTCGTAGCATCTGGAATTGAATTATTCAACATAATGTAAATTATTTTTTAATTATTTTTATATCCTAATGACAATTAAAAAGAAGAATTTGTCGATAAAAGTTTTGAATAAACTTTTAAAATATTTGACGGAAAGTTGAAGGCGGGAAAATGTCTCAATAAAGCTTAATTAATGAAAACTTTAGCTTTCCACCTTCAGGCGGCATGCACATATTTTGGGGGCCTATGATCAAAAGTTTAAAAATTTATTGATAAAAATACGAAATCACAATATATTTTGGAACATTTGATAAATCAGAAACACATTAAATAATTATAATGGATGTGTTAGGTGGAACTGTGGGCCACTTTAACTAGTGATAGATATTTGTGCCAATTTTTATCTACTAATAGCCACATAGTGCGATAAATTGTTAGCAATGTCTCTATGCACACGCTGTAGACGACCATTAGAAGCCGGATGGATGATATGGCGTTGTGCACACTTTTTTTAATTTTTAGTAGCTCACAGATCTGGAATATAATTGTGGATGTAAAGTTCGTTTCCAGATCATGATGTAACAGCAACCAAAGAGAGCAAGAGAAGCTCAACCACTCTCTCGGGCTGGAGTGGGAGAAGCTGTATAAATATAGCGACGGACAGTCCATAGAAACAGTTCAGTTGAAATCAGTTCAATACACCTAACGCTACCTGTCATTCTCATACCACTCTACCTTAAACATTCATCTATTGTAAAGTCCAGCGAGTCTGTTGTCTATTTATTAATATAAAACAGTGTTAACCAAGTCTTCTTCTTATATCATCAACCAGACCTAAATTCTCTCCACCAACCATCCATTATACAATCATTGTAAAGAATCTAATTATAGGTTGCGAATGTGTACTGCGATTAATCGACTGGAATGTGACTGGAATTACATGCTCGCTATATCTTATATTATAAGGAAAATATATGGTTGAGGGAAGCCTAAAAATCAACTTCCCAAACCCATAAATCAATATTCCCGATCAATATGTTCGCGATGGAGAGTAACAGCACTATTTTCACTTGCTCTTATTACTGCAACAGGAATACTGCAATTTTGTCAAATTTTCTATATCGAATTTTCACTGGAAATACCTGTTTTGACGTCCTTGAGTCAGAAAGAAATTTGAGAGTCAGAAAGAAAATGGTCTATGTATATGTGGCCTTATGTATGTATATCTATTTAAGCAACATAGCTCAAAAACGAAAAATCATAGGAAAAATTCAAACTTGACTTTCAGTTGGGGGACTTTCATCATGCACTTCCGACAAAATTCCTCAACCGGAAGTACCACATTACTGAATATGTAACCCTACTCTCTTTAACTTCTTCCAATGGCCAGTAATGCTTCTTATTTGTCCCTTCTGCGAGCTATTGGTAGTGAAACATGTCAATCCATTACGCCGATCATCGTCACAAATTGAAAGCAGTTTATCACAGACAAAATCTCTGATATAGTAAAGCATTGGAACTCAATTAGATTACATGTCAGATACATAATTTAATTCCCACTATTTTAAATGATTTAAAAATAGAATTTAAAAAGAAAATGTTAGGTAAAGCCAACTTATCTCATTTTCATAGTTTATATAAGGAACTAAAAATAGATTTGAGTGACAGTCATTATATTTCGGACAAAAATGATATGTATTTAATGAAAGTAATATTTAGATTGCGGGGCCAGTTGCTTACTCTTGTAATATATTTGTGTGGAGCAATGGGTATAATTCTCACCACTGCTCGTAATAAAAATCAAATATATGCAGAACATATATTATTTATTTAAACGAGAAGGGACATACATAACACTCTTAACGTTAATGTAACTCGACCAGAAGAAGCCAGAAAGTGTACCCTGTGTTTTCTCAATGTTTATGAAGATATATTCCATTATTTGGGGTTGTGTTTGGTATTAACTGAGAGTATAGACTAAGATGGCTAGGGAAAAAAAACCATTGGATCGGACTGAAATAATTGAGTTATTGAATGGAAAGAATTGTAAAGATCTGTTTTATTATCATGTAACTGCCGGCAAGTATAGATCTTTTTTGATAACGGAATATAATGGCTAGTGAACGGAAGTAGAATAGGAATTTTTTGATTATTTTATGTATGTAATATTATTTTTCAGTTTTAATTTTATGTTATCATAGCGGTATATATAAATAGAGCATGCTTTTGTTATTTTTTTCTACAATATAAATTTAAGATAGTTTGTTTAAATTTTGTGTCTATTGCAACTCGGACTGACGGATTTATACAGGTCCTATGAGTTTAGGTGTAATACTATACATTAGGATTGATTAAATGTACTTATTTGAACTAAAAAAAAACTAGTAAAGCATTGCGGACCAATATAGTAAAGTGTGGGTCATGTTGTTGTAAGGTAAAATGTACTAACGTCCAAAAATTTCAAAGATATCTTACTTACTTCTACAACTCCATGTGTATGCAATATCACACAATTTATTGGATCTTCACTTAATTTCCAAAGTGCATATGCTGCAGAAATTTTAACATTAAGATCATCAGATTTCAGATCGTTTATAACGATTGGTATGTAACCATCGTGACCAATTTGGAAGTTCAGTAAACGATGAGTTCCAAGACTTGCAATTAAATAACAGAGTGCAGCACGTATTTTAGGATATGTCTGTATAATATAGAAATATTTTTATTAGTTAATACGGAGAAAACTGAAAAATTGTAAAACTTACGTTTTTAAATTACAAATCACCCTTTTTTTGTTTGTTTTTTTACTTTTTCTATATCTATCACTTTCGCTTGAAACATGAGTGACATGGAAAATTCCTGCACGATGATTGGCTAATCTTCAAATAGCATAAATAATAATGACAATAATAATTTTTTTTTTATAATTGAATAAATAAATCTACCTCTTTAGTAATAATACGAAACACTATATCAAGTGCACCCATTGACGTCAAAACTTCTAGATTTAATTTATCTTGTATAATTTTTCCAAGAAGCAAAATACCACCAGCCAAAATATCAGGATTCCTAGACTCTAATAAATTCATCAGTATAAATATACCACTACGGATTTTTCTTATAACATCAGGTAATCCCTACAACAAAATCAGTAAAAAATGGGTGAAATATTATAATTAGGCTAGAAATTTGTTATAAATTTTTACGTGATAAAAATTTCGTGGATAATTTAGAAGTATTACAATGTAATATCCTCCAAATACAGCAGTAGCTCCTCGCGGAGGCACTTACTAAATTCCTACAAAGTGTGATATTGTAAAAAAAATAGAAAATAAAACATCTCAACTTCCTTTTGAGAAGCACAATCACATTTTTTCTATCATCTAGACTATCGTCTTTTAATGGACAAATTTTTTGTTCAGAACCGGAATTTTAAACCATTGTTCTTAGTGTGGTATAATTTTGCCACATTAAAGCTGGATTCATCAATAATTCCGTTATCAATCATAAGGAGGGGTCACAATCAGCCTCCAAACATCACCCCTGTCACGCACACTGTAATGTATTGGCGAATGAGCTTCAAGTTGAACATGTTGAGCTGTTGAACATGAATAGTACGAATTGAAAGAATTCGTCCCATAAACAAGAGCTATCAGCTGCCCTCTATAAATAGAATAATAGTAACAGGTCTGTACTATCTATTATGCTAGCTGGTAAGGGGTATCTGTTGCAAACAGTTACTTAGGGAGTAGAGACCCCACGGGTTACCACAACTCAGTACTCCATGCACTTCATAAGAACAGAACATAATACACTTAGACTACATACACTCTACTTTTTACAGACAAGGACAAACACAGTACACAAACTAGGGTCTCCGTCCCTAGTTAATTGGTGAAGGAAAGGATTAGCTCAGCGGTAGCGCGCTGGACTACAACCCAGATGTCCCGGGTTCGTATCCAGCAAGCTACCCTTAGGTTTTCTCTTCCTAGGAGCCTCTACAACTTCACTGTCCGTTGATGGAGCAATGTTGATTGGAGGCCGGCAGTGACTGAGAAGCCTCCGCGGGGCACAATTGATCTTTCAGGTCGCATTGCAACAATCTACAATCTATTATGCTAGGTTACGACCACCAAGAAATCTTTCCTCAGCTCGTGAGTGCGGTATAGTGGAAGTAGCAATTGGGAAAAATAAATTTGGAAAAATAGTTTAGTGAACTTTGACAATATTTTAAGTGAAATAATTTTGGAAAATAAAATAATGAATTTTAGCTACTTTAAATAGTGTATTTTAGTGAAGGGGAAAGAGCCAGGTACTATAATTTAAGGTTAGTGCTACTGAAGAGACAAAGGGACAAGAAACAGTTAGGGCAAGACAATACACTCCCTCCAGTCATACCAGCATTATTTGAAAGGATTTGGACAGTCCAAAATTCTGCACTCTACCAGACAGTCTGAATTAGACATTCAATCAGTACACTTGTCTCAGGAATCGGCTCTATTAAATTCAGTGCCAGTTATAAAAGTTTAGCATTTAATCTAGATAAATAATTGATTTATTAAGCATATTGTTGTGATGTTGAAAAGTATTTAAATTTCTTTAAGGACATATATATTTAATTTAATCTAGCAGTGTTTTCTTATTTATTTTTTATTACTTCTCTTCTCTTTGAACATACACATAAGCCGCTTTACAAAACCGCTCATGCCACAAGCTACTATAACAACACCACTAAAACATTTCACCGGAAGACTCAGGTAGGCTAACTCATAATCCCGTGGCATGATGAGTAATAGACTAGTCCGTACCACCTTAAAGTAGACTAGTCTATACTACCTTAAAGGCTTAGAATGGCCTAAGACCCAGGACTGTGCCTTCAAACAGACTCTACTCGGTTACCGCGTCCTTTTTCGATAAATATAAGAACTTAAATACATAGATTTCTTAAACATAGACTTATCGCTATTGTTTGAAAAAAATTTCTGAATAGATTATTTTTTTAAAGTTTTCTAAAGAGGTTGAAAATTTGTGTTTTCCTCAAATGTGTTTTTAATTTAGGTATATCAAGTGAATTTACATCATTAGTAAACCAGTTAAATTTAGTAAAGACACCAAGTTTGAAGGAAATTTCTCAATAATAACTAGGGTAAAGCTAGGAGAGATGACACACATTTCAAAATTAGGCCCTGTATTAAAGTATAGGAGGTATATTAAAGAGATAATGCTTATAAAACATATGTCAACTACTATTACCTACTAAAAAATATTTTTCAAAATAAAGACATTCTCATTTGTTCCAGAAACAAAATACAAATACACTAAATTTGACCGTCTCTCCTACTATGGTAGGATAGGTGACGCACCATAGGTAAGAGACCTCTCCTCTGTGAAGGTAAAATGGCTGATCGACATGAAACTTGGTAATCACTGTGACTATGAATCTAACTTTAATGACAGCAGGAAATCTTTCATTTCAATTGCAATTAGTAAGTATATATAGAAGAAAAAAAATTTACTAAGCATTATGAAAATTCAGGTATTCATCAGATATAGCTGATGCGTATAATTGTTCGTAGAACACAGAAGAACACACAAAATAACTGAAGAATTTTGCAATACGTTCGCTTCTGGTCTCTCTACCCCTGGACTAACTTGACTAACTTCCATGACGGCACGTGGTGGCAAACAAGAGAAGCAAAGACTACGTCTTCTCTCCTACCCGCCTCATCTCTCCTAGCTATACCCTATGTAATTTGCAGTAAGATAATGTCCGATGAATGTTTTAACAGAGTTTTAACTCTCAGTAATATGCCTACCAAAAAAAAATGTTCACGAGCCTCCATTTGAATTGTACCTGATCTGTTTAAAAGAATCTAGGGCAAAACTCGTTTACAACAAGTTCTTTGCACCAGAAACCTAATTATAATAGTATTGCAATGAAAATTAAAAAACAAACAAATGTAGCATTAATTTTGATTAATGTAGCATACAATGATAATGAATTTTAATAATATTATACTCACTTCTGTTCTTTTCATAACAGGCATCAAAGCACGACATGCACTTTCCACGGAGTATGGCGTTTTCACAAGTAATAATGACCATAATTTTACTAGAATATCATTTTGACTAATTTTTGCATATATTTCATTATTGTGCACCAATAATCCAATGATTCTTGCCGCACTTCCTCTAACATCTTCGTACATATGGCATTGTACATTATATATTAGTTTTGCTTCTATGTTTGGAAATTTCCAAATTTTTAACCAGTTTTCTGGATAAGCAGCAAAATCTGCTATCAATTCCCATATATATTTCTCTGCCTATAAATAAAGGAGTAATAAAGTGAACAAAATATATAACTATATAATATATAAACATTAGTTCAATAGAGGTTTAATTATGATTAAAAATGTTGAAAATGAGGTAATAAATTTGGTTTAGAAATATGTAGATAAATTTGGCAGAAAAGTCGTTGAAACTGAGTTAAAAAAACAAAAAAAAGTTAATAAATAGCTTTCAACCATGGATAAAATTGAACTAAAGGATAAATTTAATTAAATAGGATAGATGATCAAATTATTCAGAAAAACGTAATAACTTTGTTCAAGCAAGTATTAATTTGAAGGAAAAGTGTTTAAAATTGTTTTGGAATTAGGTTAGATCCTTTTTCTAAAAAAAAGGTTTATTTAAGTGAAGAAATGCTTAATTGGAAAGATAAAGATTAATTTGGTAATCGGGAGAAAATATTAATGTAAAAAACGTAAATGAATCAAAAATGTTGTAGTGGAATCAATTATCGGATGATCGTATCCCACTGCTGCCACCAGATGTAGTGGAATCAATTGTCGTGATTCCTGAGGTATGGAGTTAGATGTCTTGAAGAGGGATTTATTAGGCGGAAGTTAGTTTAGAGAGTTATTGCTTGAATTACTAACACTGAATTTATAAAAATTGACTATATTTTTACAATAATTTAAATGTGAGAAATGGTAACTATTAACATGAATTAATTAGAAATAAATAGGAGATAAACAACAAACAATTTAAAATGATTAATATAAATAAACTAATATGCACAACTATGAAAATAATTATAAGTAAAACTTTGTATAGGGACGCGCTCTCGTACTGTAATGATATATACTGATAGACTGAAGCTATAGTGATATATATGATAATACTGATGTAATGATACTGCTGATACTGTAATGAATGATATAATGATGTGGCTACTCGTATAATGATGATATAATGATCCCCTCTTCCAGTGGAGCGAAGTTTATATTAGTCTTACTCACACACTGTCAATGTTATATTAAGACATCTCTAGTAGCGTGCGACTTTGTGCGACCTTGGTTAAGTCGGCGACCAGTGATTCAGGTCAGTGGCCAGATTTGGTCGCCCATCGGTGACTTTCAAAGACCAGGTGGCTTCTGTTCAATAGATAGGGCTTTATCGGTACTTGTCTTTGAGCCTTTGTATTGAAAAGGCAGCGGCCGGCTGTGGGGCCACTAGTTATAAATTATTCTTTCCTTTTGTTATATTTTGTGAAGGCTTTGACATTGCTATGTCATTACAATGTTATATTAATTATTTCATATGTAGTGTGTTTTCTACCGTATCCCCACATTGGGCTACTAACGCTGATCTTGACGGTGAACGGCTGTTATTTTATAAAGCATTCATAATATGTTGAGACCAACCTTAAATGCCACGCCTCAGCGCATTCAAGTTTCACGCAAAAGTAACTAATATAACTTTGTTTTCATAATGTTGAAGCCTGGTATTCCCTACTATTTAGTACCATTATTATAATATATTGGTCCCAAATAAACTGATAAACTGTTCATTCATTTAAAAAGTGAACGATTTCCAGATACTCTTCAATGATAAGGTTGACAAATAAAACTGTTCATTCATTTAAAAAGTGAACGATTTCCAGATATTCTTGAATGGTAAGATTGAAATTCAGTTAATTCTAATTTTTTAAAGTACCTAATGGTGATTTTGCTGCATTCAATGCATTAAGAAAATATATATTTTTTTGATAGTCAAGGTTACTATTTATTTCTATTAAGACTTGTTACGCGTTTGTAACTATATATTTGATAAGCTTTAATTGTAATTTTTGTTATAAAATGAATGTCAACTTGACTGATTGGCACGCTGTTTTTTAAGCAGACTCAATGTAATTGGGCAGCCCCATTTATTGTATATTATCGCAATAAAGTGTTTCTCGACATAAATAATACTTTGACATATTATCTAATATAAATTAAATTTTGGATGTCGCTTATTCAAATTTATGTTGCGTATCTCATTTTCATATAATCTTAACGTCAACTTAACGGAAGGAGTGCGATATAAAAAAAACCATAATCTATTATGTAATGTTGATAATTTAATAATTTTTTTTTTTCTTTTTTTTGGACGTTGCTTTCCTTTAAATTAATATAAACGAAATAAAAGTAATATTAAAAATATAAAAATAATATTATGGACTATTATTATTAATAATATTATGGCTATTTTTATGGATATAAAAATAATATTATAAAGTGTGGATGAAGCTGAAATTGATGTAGAATAATTTAAAAACATGTTGGTAATTAAAAATTGTAATTAAAAAAAAAAAAAATTAATGAATAATGTCCTATCAAAAGTTGGAACATAAACTGGAGCTAGCTTTAATAAAAAGCTCCAGAATTTTTATAATCCTGAATCCTAATTACTTATGTCTAATTTATCACTAATTTGGTTTAAAAATGTGCTTAACATAATCAATAAAAAAGTTCTATACAGCCTAAAAAAAAGACAAACTACAAATATGTAAAGTGAGTTGGGCAAATTTGTGGACAAACTACTCGTACACGAACTTTTTATGTTCAATTAAAATATCATCACGAGATGGCCATCGTATTTGTAACATCGACCCAACTCAATCACATTGGGGCTTCCCAATGGAGAACATGTGGATCTGTTTGTTTCCTTCTAGTGATTATCAAAAATATGATATAAGAGCAATTATTCATTTACAAAATACTCAAATTGAACATAAATTTTGAGGATAATGTATAAGTATTACAATATAATATCACCCTTAAAGTACAGCATTAGCTTACAGTAACTCCACGCGGAGGCACTCAGTAAAATCATATTATATTATATAATTATTATTATTATTTATTATTATTATTATTAGTATTATTATTATATATAGTCATATTATTATAATTTTGTTCAGAACAGAAATTTTAAAAGTTCTTAGTGGTATAATTTTGCCACCTAAAAGCGGGACTCAATAATTCCGTTATCAGTCATAAGGAGGGGCCACCACTATTGAAGGAGGGGTTCAAATGGAACATAAGATCTGAGGCAGTTAATCTTATTTTATTTATTTTGTTGAAATTTTCAGCTGTAACAATAGTTACAACAAGTAAATATGGTGATAGCTAATACAGTAACAACAATTAGCTAAACAATAAGTTTAGTTTGGAGAAGGCACCCAGTGAGGTGACACTCCGTTATCATGGACACTATGTCATGACAATAATAGATCGCGAGGTCATCTCCTCTTCAATCTCCTTGGTATTGTAGGTCGAGAAAGCTGTTCTATTAGAGAATTGGAATGAGCTGCTGTAGTTGAATGAAATATGAGAAAACGAGATTTCAATAGTCATGGACAAAAGGAATATTCACAGGTCATTGTGAATAGTGAGGTTCGATATGAAAAATGGAGCATTTAAGGATTTTCTGAAGAATTTTTGACTCGGAGAGGTCCGAGGTTGCTGCCTTGAGGAACACCAGAACTCTACCCAACAGGATTCTGCTGCTCCACTGCTGACCCTGAAATATATAGGAAGGATATCCGTCAGCTTACACAACAGGCCCTTGAGCCATATTCTTAACAACTTAAACGAATCATTAAAATTAAGAATAATCCTTAAAATGTAATTTTATTGGAATGTTTGTTTGTTTTACGGGCCGTTAGAGTGTATAGATATTGTTAAAATTCGTGAGGTTCGGCCAGGAGTAAAAAAAAAAAAAAAAACAAGAAAAAAACTGCATGAATTCCTGCCAACGTTTCAATAAATTTATTATCTTTTTCAAGGTAAAATTGTATTCTGAATGGGTAGTGAGTGACCCATCACATTTTAACAAGACATCTATATCTATCTATATACAACATTTACAAAACACCTTACACACTACACTTTCAGAATAGATTTTTGCCTTGAAAAAGGTAATAACTTTATCGTAAAGTTGGCAGGAATCATCTTGTTTTTACATTTGACCAAACCTTACGAATTTTAATAATTTATAGTGGAATATTATAATTCATAATTATAATGACCTATACGTATATAAACATAATAATAAATTAAGATAACATAGTTTTGGGAACTCTTGGAATAGAATCTATCTAAGACTAAACTGGGAGTTAGGGAATATGCTTATCGAAGAAAATAATAAAAGGGATTGAATAGTTTTCATTAATTTTTGTTCCCCCCTACCACACCATTCGGGCGGTCCCTAAGCTTGCGCTCACAACCGCCCAGAGAAGCCACTGACTTTAGAAAGAGACGGAAGAAAAGAGCGAAAGACAAATTCCTGGCCTCCCTCCTCCACGCAGCTCAAATAAGCAGCGCGGAAACATGCAATCTAAAGGAACCTGTTATAACTAAGCATCCAAACAAAACAACAACCAAGCCCTAGCCGTACCCAATTACAACCCATAGATCCAAAAAGAAACAACGTCAACACTAGCAAAAGAACCATACAAATAAAATAAATAAAAACCTTTAGCAGCCACACGCACACTACCAAGCAATAAATACATCCACTCAAAGCCTAGCACATACCCGTAACGTATATCCAATCCATACCATACATCCCATAAAGTATAACCTAAAAAGCACCAACAATTCCCCCAAACAATACAACAAGTGGAAAACTCCAAAAAAAAAAAATAGAATAAATAAATAAAATTATACATCCCAAGCAAATCCCTTCAACCTGCCCTGACTCCGCCTTGCAAGCCCCCACGACAATCGGCACTCAAACGCCTTGACTACAAACTCCCTTAAGACCTCATAGGCAGGGCTATTCTCCAATAACAAAGCTAGAGAATTGTTACTAAAGCTGAGGTGTGTTCGTTAATAGAAGCAGGCTTTCTTTCTTACAATTGAATTAATTTACTGCACATAGATATGCACAAAGGTTTTTAAAAAATATTATACGGCCGTGTCGCCGTGTTAGCAGAGATAGTCAAAATGTAGACTTTATGCTTTGCTGCACCCTGTGACATGAGTTGGATTACCGCTAATGCATTTATAAAAGTTTTTATAAAAGTAATATAAATAAAGGTAACCATGTGAGAAACGACATCAGCTACCTAGTGAATCTATAACTCACTAATGAATAACAGGTTACTTTACAAACAAATAATAATAATAATAGCGGTACTGCGCTGGACTGGCTATGGGAAGTCCCGGCTATGAGTCCAGGTAGTGTTGCCCTTACATTTTCTCATCCTACGATTCTTTATAGCTCACTGTCCGGAAACCCAATGACTCCTGAGATTTTGATGGACTTTAAAAAAAAAAATATTAATAATAATAATACTTACTTCTACATCTGCTGGTATTTCTACTAAACCGAATACAAATGCTAAAGCATTTTTATCATTTAGATCATCCAAAATACTTTCTCTTCTTGATACTTTGTATAAAATTTTTATTGCAGTATTATAAAAACCAGGAGTCGCTTCGGCCGCAGAAGCATTTGTTTTAGTCATAAGTATATTTAACAAACCAGAATTGATTACATCATCAAGCACTCGATCATTATCACATACCTATATTGTGGGGAAAACAAATAATTTTTTTTTTTTTAATAAATATTTACAAGACTCAATTATAATTTTCTTATCTTACTGCTCTAAGTGATAATGGTGTATATTCTTGTTAGATTTTCATAACTGAGTTTCCATGCAATTATGATTTTTTTTTGTAAATTTTTCGCATATTTCCTCTAGTTTTCAAAAAAAAAAAAGAAACTGGTAACTCCAAGTTTAAGGACCACTACCGGTCACTACAACGTATATATTTGGTTCAAAACTCGATATCGAAACTTTGAATCGATTAGCAGCAGTAAGAGAACTCTAAAAGAGAACAGAACTCTAGAACTTAGTTTGTAAAGTCTTCCACCCCATTAACCGGTTAGCTTCAATTTAGATTTACTAGTAAAGCATTTATAATGTAATGTGATGGTGTGATGTGTGTATTTGTAGTAGCACGAGCGGTGTTGTAGAAAAAGGGCTTGTAAGTGTGCTAGTTTAAAAGAGAATGAAGTATTAGCAATAATAAAGAAATCACCACTGTTAACAATAAATATATTCTGTTAAAATAATAACTACAAGTTAATTGATATTATAAACTAATTTAATATATTGTGAAACTGGCACAGATATTAGAGAGCGATTCCTGAAGTAGTGTTCTGGCTTTCTGAAGTGTTTTGGCTTTGGAAGCAGAATACCGACTTCCTTGTTTGAAAGCAGAAGTGAAACTGTGTTCTTTGTTGGAAGGTAGAGTACAGCCTGTTCGAAGGAATGCTCTCTAACAAAGCAGTTGCCCAAGTCGCATTGTATTAAATTTTGTGCCTTTGTTTCCCTACTAGCAATGACCCCAATTTACAGTACCTAACTCTAAAATACACTCCTTTTGAAGGTAAATTTACTATTTAATATATTTTACAAAACTATTTATTTTCATTGCTTTCTTCCACTACAATAACTATCCTATCAATACACTTTATCTTAATATGGTATTTTAGAACGAAGTCTAACACGTTGCTGTTTCTCTTAGAACTCCCAAAAATGAATTCGCCTAGAAAAATGATCTACAAAAAAAAAACTCAAGTGAAACCTTCACACGACCTTCTCTAACTGTGAAATGGCAAATTTCCTTCACACTTACAATTCTTATTAGTGTTTAAAAAACCGTCGGCATTTTTATGGATAAAAATCACACAAAAAAACTGAAAAACCTATTCAGTAAGATCAACACTACCGGTGATCCGATTTTTTTCAAACTCAGTACCTCGACAAGATATTTAATTCTAATTAATATTATTTAGATGATAGAATTGTGTAATAAACTGAAATAGCATTTTAGAGGAAACCGTAACTTCCATCCCACCCCAAAAAAAGGGTCCTTAAATAAATTTTCCCGGAGAAACGTTTCAATTAAAAGTTGTAGCTCTTTCTACGTGTAGTTGATATACTAAGTGTAAAGAAAATTATTTACAGCCGTTTTCGAAAAAATCACAAACAAAAAAATGGAAATAAAACATTCAGTAAAATGGCACTTCCGGTTGATGGATTTTGCCCGAAATCTTCCGAGTCTGATCGGGTGGTAGTAATACCTAAATGGAATACCAAGTTTGAGTTTCCTGCAACTTTTCGTATTTGAGTATTCTTTTCACATACAGACAGACATACATACAGACAATTTTTTGAAAACCACTTTTTTTGGACTCGGGAGACCTCAAAATTGCGTGTTTCCGGTGAAAACTCAATTTAAAAAATCTTGCACGATCGCAATACATCCTCTAACAGTACTTAGAGAAAGTATAAATATTTACAGCTGTTTGTTGATGTTTTCAAGGAAATTGCGAAAGCAGGAAACAAAAAGATTCAGTAAAATCACACTTCTGATAGATCGAATCTTGAACGCAACCTTTGAAATAACAAGTTTTAGCTTGCAGTGATTTTTTGTTTTTGAAATATTTTGTTCACTGTAATGGGATTCGAATCGTTAAAGATTCATAAGATCGGAAGATCGGAGAAACACAAAAATGAATCCAAAAAGTTACTTTCTCCCCACCTAGGCTAAAATGGGAAGGAAGTAACTAATTTTCTTGATTCATTTGTGTTTCTCCGCCCGTCGGATCCTAAGAATCTTTAATGATTTGGAATATAATGGATGTGAGAAGGAGAGAGAATTAGAGAAAGGGATTTAACTAGAATATAAGCTGAACACTGTGTAATGGAAGAACACACAAGCTGCAAGGATTTTACAAGCTAAATAGAAGTTAGGTAGCGAGAGAAATATAAAGAGACAGACTGGCTGAGTGGATGAGAAGGTAGTCGAAGGTTGCTGACTGGTTGGAAACTGTACTGCTGTCCTCTCTTCAATAAACCCAGGCTAGCTACAAGAAAACTCGTAGCAAATAAGATATGCTACAACATACATCAGCCAGCAACAAGGTCAAATTTTTTACATATGAAAAAATTCTTCAGGAGAGGGAATGATATAATTGAATTCATAATATCCGAAAAGAGAAGAAACACAAAAATGAATCCAAAAAAAATTAGTTACTCCACTTTACGGCCAGTTAACAAACCAGTCTGCAACCTTCTATTACCTTCTCAATTAACCGTCAACAATATAATTGACACAACATAAAAGATTTTTTTTCAGTTTATTTATTTTCTATATTTTTGGGGTTTTTCCAAAGTCAACTTCAAGGTTTTTAGTAAATTAATCTTAAATACGTAGGAGGTCTATCACATTTAATGGGAAAATGATTTTTGGGATCTAGAAGGGCTTTTGTTTGTGGCCATTTTGTTGTAGCATAATATGGCACTGGAAACAAAATCTGACATAAAACTCTCTCATTACATTCTCTTAATGTAGTAAATAAATGATAAAATTAACAATTTCCCTTAATCAAGGAAATTTTTATTACTGGGTTACTAGCATACGAGATGTGTAAATTAAGTAATGAGACTGATTTTTTATCTTTTTTTTATTACAATTCAACATTGTCCCCTTCTATGTAACTACCTTGGGAAGCCACACAACGCTGAAGACGATTCTTCCATTCGTCATAGCAGTGCTGGAACTCGGATACTGGAATAGACTTCGGTTGTTCGGTTACGGCTGTTTGAATATTCTCCAATGTTCCAAAATGACGTCCCTTGAGGTGATTTTTCAATTCGGGGAACAAAAAAAAGTCACATGGACTCAAGTCGGGTGAATAAGGAGGCTGAGGAGCCACAGGAATGTTATTACTGGCCAAATACTCATTAATAGAAATCGCGGTGTGACACGGAGCATTGTCGTGATGCAACACCCACTTGTTTTTGATGTTTGGTCTCACACGCATGACTCGTAAATGGGAAAACACGTGGATTAGCACACATGGCAGATAAGTAGTTACTACTTGAAGTGATAACATTGTACTCTAAAAGACAGGTCAAAATTTGAAAGCTAACGAACGTCACATATTTCCCAGAAATCGCCACTAAATATAAATTATTCCCAGGAAAAATGATTCAAATAAAAGTGATATATGTTTATGTGTGCTGTTATCATTGCAAGTTTAAAGAAAATCGTAGGCGTTTTCGTGAAAAATCCAAAAACACTCATAAACTTTGTAATGGGATCTGAATTTCTAAAGATTCATAGGATGCAAAGAACGAAGAATCAATCTAGTTCGTCGCTACCTAGGCTAGACTAGGGTGGGACACTACAGCTGAGCTAGCCCTACAAGAGAACAGAGTTTTACAATAGTTTACAACGAGTCAACAACCCATCCATCTTCTACCTTCTTAGTACTCAGCCAGTCTGTCTCTTTATAAATATTTCTCTCGCTACCTAACTTCTATTGTACTAAGTAAAGTCCTTGCAGATTGTGCGTTTCTTTCATTATACAGTGTTCAGCATACATTCTAGTTTATTTCATCTTAAAATCCATTCTCTCTAATTTCACTCTCCTTCTCAGATCCATTACATTCACATGAACACACATACCAAACACATAAGCTATATTCATTTACATTACTAAAAACATTTGGGGGGGGGGTAACTCAAGGATCCTTCAAAATGTGAATTGCCGGTGAAAAAAAAACCTTCGAAAATTTGACATCATAGCAATACTTTGTCTTACTACCATAAAAATTAAATATTTCACGCGTGATTAAATTATACTTCTACAACTCGTACAAATGTCTCTTTTCACTCTTGGGTTTGTATGTTGGCAAATGCGTACTATTGAAAGTGCCACTTAACAAATGCTTATTAATTTTACAAATTAATCAATATCTTCGAAAAAAAGTATCATTATACTTACAGATAGTAAATAATGTGCGGCAAGGCTAGAAACTGATGGTGATGGATCACTTAATAAATTAATCATAAATTTATGTACTTTATAATGTCCAAATTCATTTTTATATGTTTCCTTAAAAAATAAAAAAAAATATATATATAAAAAAGTTACTATCTATATTTATTATAAATTATTATATTTATCGAATTCACTAATTCCAAATAATAGAATAATGAACAAATAAAATAATTTAAATTTATACACACCAGTATTTTAAACTAACCAATAAAATAAATATCTGATTATAAATTTTACTTTATATTATATTATACGCTTTAATATTATTATAATACTAGTCAATTGAAAAAAAAAAAAAAAAATCAAAATTGGTTACACACAATAAAAAAAAGCACCTCCCCCCCCCCCCAGATATAATTAACCTTTTAACAGTTACCCCAAATAATAATTAATTCAAACATATATGATTTATGATTTTTGAAATATTAAGAACATAAAATGTAGCTCACAGGGTTCGGTTGACTCCGTAAACGTTCGGCACTGGTTCGGGATTGAAATATACCATTCACCTCCCACTTTATAAAAAAAAAAAAAAAAAAAAAATCTATCCTCACCCCACTTTAAAAAATCTAACCCCACTATTGTCTGTGACGGTTTTGTTACATTTTTTATCAAATCACCCTTCTCCCATAAAACATTTTTTCAATGTTTAAAAATCCTAGGTGCTCATAGTTATATTAATTGGCTTTCGTCTTAGTAATATATACAGTCATTATCTGGTGAAGAGCAGTGTTCGAGAGGTATAGAAAGAAGGTAAGGCCGGCAGTGCATTGAAAAGGCTCCGGCCCCGAATGACCACAGATTTTTGGCAGTTAATAAAAATTACAATATTAATAATAACCATTATTATTAATATTATTATTATTAATATGGTTGTTATGGGGCGGGTGTTGGTGTAGTGGTTATGAGCGTGGACTTGTAAGTGGGAGGACCACCAGTTCGAGTCCAGCGTATACAACTGCTAAAATTTTATATTTGTTTAAAAAATGTTTTAATAGTAAAGTAGGTGCTTCCGCCCCCGTCCACGACACCTAATTTGGTAGTTGGACGTTAAGCCCGCCTGAAAAAATAGGCATTACTTTACTTTACTTAATAACCATTATTAAATATTTTTAAATATTGTCCACTAATTTTAAGCAAAACGACAAAGGTTATGTGTGTTAAATCATTATTATGAACAGATACAGGTGCTACTTTATGTTATAAAAAGGTAGGTATGTTTTATTTAAAATAGAAAGGAAAAAAAGTCTGGTGGTAACACTCACACGTAATATTCTCTTATTGCAATTTACATATTTTATTGTTGACAAAATTTCTTCAAACTTATAATTTGAATATAAATATGAAAAAACATTTTTTGCAAATAATGGCAGAAACAAATGACGTGATAAGCTTTGAGTGTCAACGGCACGTCAGCGACTTTAAGAACTGAGGGTGCGTCCTCAGGTGATCTTTTTACCCCCTCTGGTGCCATAGAGGTGAGCATGCTCATCTACAGCACCCTCTCCAGGTTGAGATATAGCCTCAAACCTGGGATGTGGATTCTAGGTGGGTATTTCCACTCTAGTAACAACCCAGGTTTTGTTAGTAAAGGCCACTGGCGCCCTAATGATATGTAGAGAATGGTGGGCAAATCCTGGGGATGCCCCCCCAAGTATCCTACGGTGGATGTACCCATGATAGTGAGACCGGTCATCACCTACGGCGCAGTGGCATGGTTTGGGAAGACCAAAGTAGTATCAGTCAAGAGGACTCTTGACAAGTACAGCGGCTCGCATGCTTATGCATGACGGGGGCTATGCAGACTTATCCCAACGCCGGGATTGAAGATAACCTCAATCTGTCAGCTCTGCACCTAGTGGTGGAAAGGGCGGCGAAGGGAGCTTTTTAGGTTCTCTAGGGGTGGCGCAGGAGGAGAGGGGTCTGGGGGATCAGGGAGTGGCTTATCCTCACCTTTGGGCTCCCTTATCGGGCACTTCCCATAGAGATATGGCATGATTAAGAAATACAGCTTCACTAAAAATTTTGTTTGAAGCTGGGCACCATAAGTGGGTGGAGCGAAGGATCCGCTCTGTTGGGCATTAAGGAACATTAAATGTATACTGATGGGTCTAAGACCCTCGAGGGGACTGGGCCGGAGGTGATCGGTCGAAGGATCAAGCACTCGGAACCCATGGGTATATTTCCCAGCATCTTCCAGGCGGAGATATACATTATTGGAAGATGTGTACAATTTAACCTCGATAGGGGATATAGGAACCAGGATATTGTTATCCTTTCCGATAGTCAAGCAGCCATTAGAGCATTGAGTGCATCAGTAATCAACTCTAAAATGGTCTGGGAATGCCTAGATAAACTTAATACCTAGGCAGGAGGAACAAAGTTGTGCTTTGGTGGGTGCCGGGGCATGTTGGCATTGAGGAGAATGAGATGACAGACGCCCTGGCCAAGATAGGCGCTACGACCCCACTTCTAGGGCCGGAATCTTTTTGTTGGGTTAGCGACCAGTTTCTGTTGGAGGAACTTAGGAAGGAAGAGGAGACCAGGAGATCTCAACTCTGGTACTCCGTCCCCGGTTTGCGGCAGGCCAAGATCTGCTTGGGAAATTATAACCGACGGAGATCGGAGGCCTGCATTGGATTGAGCAAGAACAAGCTCCGCGTCTCACGGGTTTCCTCACGGGGCATTGCCGACTTAGAGGACACCTGGTGAAGCTGGGTTTGGAAAGTGATAGCTCATGCAGATACTGTGGGGAGCTGGAGGAAACTCCATTACATCCCCTAACAGACTGCGAGGCTGCCACTCAGAGAAGGTTCAAGAACCTGGGTAGCTACCAGGTGGAGGAGGGGGATATACCCTCTCTAGAGTCTGTCAAGATACTGGGATTCCTCAGGGATCTCAGACTGATGGAGGTTTTGTAGAACGGATGTTCGGGTGCTGTGGGCAAGCCTGCGGCACCCAGGGGGCATAGCACAATAGACCGGAAAGGTCGCAGTGCATTGGCCCCCCCGCTTCAAAAAAAACAAAAAAAACCCAGGTTAGCAGCAAGATTTAGAAACTTCAAATTAAATGGAATTTTGAGAATTTTATGAATTATTGAATTATTAAATAAAAAGAAAGTGTGTACAATGCGGCTGAGGATTATACCTTATATATTGTAAAGTTTGGATTTTGTTTATATTGGATAGTTTAGTTGCTATAAAGAGTTCGAATCCATATCGGTGCAAGAAGGATTAGATACAAAACTGTCGTTTGTTTTGTGGACCTACCTTTTGAGCGTTCCAGACAAATTGTCTAGATAATGAGTTTTATCTTTTTGTTAAGTTCAACGAGGGGATCCGCAGCGTGCGCCATAGGTTTCTTTTTTTTTCAAGTCTTAGCTTTCCTTAAAAAAGTAGCTTTATCAAATTTAGATTCTCCCATCGACATAACATTAATGACTCTTAATAAGAGTATTAGAAGTGTGAACAAAATTTGTCATTTATAGATTGGGTAAATTGCAGTGAGAGGAAGTCACGTGAGTCGTATTAAAAATGTCTGCCTTTGAAGAAATGAATTTCTTTTGTATTGAATATTTATAAATAGATTATTAACCTTAATCTAGTAAAAAAAATAAATCAATAGTCTTACATTTTTGGCACAATGATTGAAAATATAAAGTGCATTTATAACGAGTGGCACATCTTTGCTTTCCATCAGATCGTATAGTATGCCAGATACTCCAGCAAGATAAAGGGCTTCTCTTCCTTTCCGACATTTACTTAAATTTCTCATTGCCCTTACACAATATAAAGCCGGTACGGCTATCTCTCTATCCTGACTCGATAAAGACCCCATTTGACTGTAAAGTATGCGTCTGTCGATATCAGCATACATTACCTATAAGAAATAAATGAAATTATGAAAATAAAGAGAACTTTATTTTCATATAAAGCGATTAGTGTTCTGTATTATTTTTCTTTAACTAAAAAAAGAAGAAATTTGCATATCAGCTAATATGGATTTTTGTTTGGGTAGGCCCGTCGCCGTCTCTATTCAAGAAAAACACAGAGAAAAAATATTGAATTTTCCAAAAGTAAGAATAGTCATTGGAAGCGGTATACGAAAACTTTAACCTAGGAGCGCCTAAACCCGCTATGCAATCACTTATTACGTATTTAAAAAAAAAAAACCTATGCCGCAACAGCTCATGAAGGGCCAAGGCTTGCAAGAGGGCGATTTGAATAGGGGGGCGTGTGGTAAGCACGCCGCAGTACGTGTGGTAAGCACGCCCTTTAGTTCCGGCCTTCGCTACCTAAGGCGGTACTAACTGTAGCTTCCCACTTTTCATCACGATGCTGCGTCCACACCGGCTTTGTCCTCACGGGAATCGAACCCTGAATTCCCGCAAGAAAAGCGAGAGCGCTAGCCACCAAACCAACGCGTAAGAACATTAAAGCACATAAGGTAGGGCTAAATATGCTCCCTGCAACATCTCCTGCCAGTTACATGAAAAACGTAGCTGAAAATTAGGTTCCATTCTCAAAGGCAAGATAGTTGCAAGTTTTAATATAAAAATTAACGGTTTATATGTGTATTATTTTACATGTGTAACATCTTATCTGCTGCTAATCGCATTAGTTTGATTAATAAATAAATAAAAATTACTAAGACTTTGATTGAAAACGCATTACTGTTCTGGCATAAACCATCGTTTTGCCCATAATTCAATAGGCACTTTTAGGGTAGATCAACACTGTTAAGAATCTGAATGAATTGTTTTAAAACAGAGCAGTAGATAGCGGGACATAAACTTCCTTCCTTCTGGCATACTTTTCATTCCATTGTTTGTGATTGGCTGTTGAATGAGAAGGTCTAAGTCTCCCATACTTCATCATCATTGTCAAAGTTGCAGTGGTTCTGTTTTTGGAAAACCGTTGATTTTTTTTTCATTCCTTTCCTTTTTATTTTTCCTTTCTTCGAATGAGAGGAAACCATTCTGCTCAGATGAGTTCAACGTCTCGAGAATTTTCCTTTTTCTCAATTTTTATTGCATTCCTTAAGATACGTTTAGTAATAATTGTTTACTTGAACAAGGACTTTGTTGTCCTCAAAATTTATTGAATGCCCAATTTAAATTAATGTTCTGCACATTCAGGCTTTTCTAGGGTTCCAGTTGATTAATACAATATAAAAATTCCCAACTAGTTGATCAACCAAGAATTTCACAAATTTTTGTATATATGTCATTTCTTTTTCATTATTTAAATTTTAATCTCATGTACAAAATGTATTTTCATAAACGAAATGAAAACTAACGTTAATAAAAAAAATGCTTATTTTAGGAAGTAAAAAATATAAATAATAAATAAAAAATCTTCACAATTAAAAAGAAAATAAATTCTAACACGAATTTAACTAAATTCAACTAAAAAAACATACTAAAATTCTTATGTTCCATAAAATCTAAAAATGGCTACTATTGCACTTAGGGCCATATATATGCTAGCTCTAGCAGGTACACCAAACTTATATTTCCCATTTTGAATGACTACTGCGGGCACCGTACCCCTGCTAGTTTTGCATCCATCAGTGTATAATATTTTTGTAGTGCTGTTTCGGGCGATGATTACTCCGAAGATATGTTGCACTAAGACAGTTCCAGGGGTTACATTTTTCGGATATTTTAATAATGTCAGGTCTACTGATATATATGGAGTTAACCACGGGGGCGGTCGCTTGTAACTAATACCTGAATTATCTTTGATATCACAAATCCATATTCAGATCACATACTTTTTCACCTAAACCCTTACACACCTCTGTTATATATTTTGTTCGAGGGGTGTGATTGCTTCACTGTTTTGTAGCTTCTGTTTTTTATTTTTCCAGGTAACCGAATATAAAATGGCTGTCGCCAAATGACGGTGGCTGTACGAAAGCGGGGGTTTACATGAGTGTATATACAAACTTAATATATGGCTACTTTTGGATGCCTGATTGTGTAGTACATCTAATTGTTTTAGTATACTCTTCTTAGCAGATGCATTTATAAAACGACCGTAATTTACCTTTGATCTGTTTTTATTTTTTTTAATACACGATTGTTCGGTAAAGAGCGACCAGTCTGCCTTTTCAATGAACCATCTTTCAGATCTTGTCTGTTGTCGTATTCTATTTTTTGGTATATAGACACTATAGAAAAGTGATTCCTTCCATAGTTGCCAGTTAGGACGTTCCAATATAATCTTGTGGCCAGTGTTGCAAATGATGCAGTCACATCTATTGCCGACATACATCCAAATGATGACAAAAGAAACGTATTGCTGCCATCATTAAGAAGGATAAGGTGGGGCTCTTCAAGGGCATTAATGATTTCTCTACCTTTAGCATCAATAACTTCTGATCCCCAAGCTGTCTAGTGAGTATGAAATCTCCCTACAGCAAGGTAGCATCGGAGATTTGAACTAAAATGGAGTTAAATGCATTGAGAATTAATCGTTGATTGAATAGGGGTGATGTAAATACAACAGATCGTCAGTTGAGTTGATAGACTAAACTTTACTATAGTAAACTGATATCTTGAATGAAGTTACTTCTTGATAGGCAACATGCTCACGCAATAATATTGCTACTTCCCCGCAAGCACGTTGCCATTGATCAGTTCTTTAGCACTTATAGCAGGATAAACTCAATCTTAATAGATTTTATGCTATGGTTTGATAAAAGTGGGTTTCTTGTAGACATATTATTAATGAGGATTTTTCACTGATTAATCTTCTCAATTCCTCTTTGTGTATTAAATATCCATTCATGTTCCACTCGATAATACTCATCTTTTTTCTTTCTTTTGGCGCATCAACTTCTTCGTTATTAGCGCCCGGATAATATTGATGATATCAAATTATAGTCTAGGTAAACCATCTAACATATCAACCATTATTTTCTTCTCCCACTTTTATACGTTTTGAGCTCAGTATTTTATGCATTCGTAGATTTTGAATTTTTGGGTTTATATGTTATCTTAGATTAGTGGATGAAGAAAAAGATAGGGGTCTCCTAATCCCCCGATTTGGACCAGGAGATAGATTAATGCACTCCCGTTCTCAATTTCCGAATTCGAGGTTAGTTCAGATTATTCCCAAATTGAATATTCAAGTTGAATTTTACCTTGGTCTTGTACTTCCTGGCCAATTTCGTGGATAGTTGACATTATTTTTCTTTTGTGTTCAACCTTTTAATTACAAGTTGGTTTTAGGTAGGAAGTGTAAGCTCTTTCATCCTGTTATTTTTCTGTTGATTAGTAGATTTTCCTAGAAGCGACAGAGCTTTACCAGGCCTAGCGTCCACCAAGGTATCTTGTAAGTTACTATAATTTTTTTCGATTTTCCCTACACTTTCTGAGAAATTGTAATTGTTCTACTGTAGGGGCTTATCACTTGACTTCCCTCTAGGCAAAGCAAGGACCATAGGATGGCTATGGAATGGTGTTGGAAGCACGCGAACACCGTCAACCTCAGAGTCCAGGATCCACCTTTCCGCCTTCCCCTTCCACATGAACATTTTTTTAATCCAATCCATTATCTCTTAACCAAACTGTTCTCGATAAGGTTCCCTGCGGCCAAAAAATTGAAGTTCGGAAAAATCGAAAATCGAACTTTTATAATGTTGTATCCTTATATTATTACTTTTATCAAAATTACTGTTATATTTCGAATCAAACCTAAACATATTTCTCGCATTATTGTATTGTATATGATCACCATTGATATTCATGTACTGCCATTGTAAGAAATAAAATAAGTATATATATCAGAGACATTTTCCATGATAGCCTGCTTCATTTTGTGGTCATCGACCGGTTTCGGGAGTGCGCCCATCATCAGGATGTTTTTATTGAACAGTGAAATAACATAGACTTGCACAGAGCAAATACAGTTGATACACTCTGCATTTAACTCGCTTTTAGAACAAATCTGCGGGTGCTGCCTTGCTGTTGGGGGATTTCAATACTCATTAGACAGTTGGGGATCAGAAGATATTGATGCTAAAGCTAGAGAAATCATAAATGCCCTTGAGGAGCACGACCTTATCCTCCTGAATGATGGCAGCAATACGTTTCTTTCGTCATCATTTGGATTAATGTCGGCAATAGATAGATATGACTGCATCATTTGCAACACTGGCCACAAAGACCGTAACATTTGTTCTTTCCTACTCAAGAACTCTTAGCCTAGTTAGGCTCTAACAAAAACATTAAAAGCCCAATGTATCAACTAAATTTGCTCTGTGCAAATCTATGTTATTAAACTGTTCAAGAAAAACATCCTGATGATGGGCGAACGCCCTAAACCGGTCGATGACCACAGAATGAAGCAGGCTATCAATGTCTCTGATGCTTTCCAGCTCTGCGGAACCAACTACCATGATAAAAATTTGAGATACTGACCAAATAAGGTATAGCATTATTTCTTCTAATGCTGGTCCTACCATACCTCTCTTGAGTAATGTTAGCAATAATTTTTATAGCTAATGCAACTACATCTTTCTCTTTATCCATCAACAAATTTGATGCAGAATTTCCTAATCCCATTGATAAGGTGATCTGTTGTATATGCGGTATTCTAGTTATCTTCGCCATAATTTCCATTGCACCAAGCTGTAATAATTATAATAGACGTCGTTAAAAACTAGTGTAAAATTATAAACATAATTTATGAAAAGAAAATGGAATAATTTTTGTGTACTTAAATTTTAAGTCACATATGAGTTTATTTCTTGTTTTTAAGGGACGGGCTTAGCTCAGTAATAAGAATTAAGAAAAGATTTTCAGTTACGAGTGAACAGATTTTCTGTAACGACTCATTCTCAAGGCGGATGGCATAATCCCAATAACAACACAGCTATTCCTCTGCCTCTGATGAAGTGTCTAAATATCGTCGGAAAGTGCAGAACAAATACAAAACTAAATCCAGAACTGACAGATAGACAAAATTTGAATTTTTTTTTTTTTACAATTAAATGATAATATATAAATCCATTTCTTGATAAGAGCAGTCCTTACTTAGCTAAAATAGGCCCAGTTTTTACTTTCTCTTACTACCGTAAGAGGAAGTATTGAGATCGTGATAAATCTTCTTTTATCATCAGTTTTGTCAAGGAAATACACGTTTTCAAGGTACCCTGATTCTGAAAACTTGGTTTTTAAAAATTGGTGTATGTGTGCCACCATAAATAAAAAAAAACAAAACGAAAAACTGTAGAAATTCAAACAAGGGGACCCAATAATAAGGTATTGGGTCAACACTGATCAACCGGAAGACCACCATTTAGATAAATGGATTTTCTAGTTTTGTGAAATTTGTTAAAAAAAACAACTCTAGCGATTTTCTTAATAACTTGATATATCATCAACTATGCATAAAAAAATCCGCAACTTGTACATGAAGTATTTTTAATAAGAATTTTACTGAACGGTTTTTTTTCTCGATAAACTGAACTTTTCTGTGACTTTCTCGATAAACATCAAAAAAGAAAAATAAAATATGGCGCTGCAGTCTATAAAGGACCAAGGCTTGCCAGATGGCTCCGGGTCATTGGCGCCCGGAGCCTTCTCAGTGCACTGCCCGCCTCCGGACAGTGTTCTCTCGTTACAAACAACAATGTCCATCACCGGACAGTGAGCTGCAGAGGCTCCTAGGAAGAAAAAATCTAAGTAGGTGGCACAGCTGGATACGAACCCGGGTCCTCTGCGTGGGAGTCCAGCACGCTAACCACTTAGCTACTACCTTCCCTATCAGTTAGTTAATTTGAATTTATTACACAATGTACAACATTTGTATAGCGGTTCTGAGTGAGCAACTAGTTCACGCAGTCTCCAAGTGTCCATTTATAAGTCTACTTCCAGCTCTTTGTACAAAAATACGGAGAGACCAATTAAAATTTAGTAAAAATTACAAGATTGGAAGAAATTTGCCAATAATAACTAGGGTAAAGCTAGGAGAGATGACGGGGGTAGGAGAGAAGACGCAGGTTTTGCTTCTCTTGTTTGCCACCACGTGGCATCATGGAAGTTAGGCCAAGAGTAGAGAGATCAGAAGCGACCGTAATGCAAAATTCATCAATTATTTTGTGTGTCCTACGAACATTTATACGCATAAGCTATATCTGGTGAATACCTGAATTTTCATAACGCTTAGTAAATTTTGTATATACTATATTAATTGCAATTCAAATGAAAGATTTCCTGCTGTCGTTAAAGTTGGCGCTTAGACATAGTTTTTACCAAGTTTTCATGTCCATCAACCATGTTACCTAAACAGAGGAAAAGTAGCATCATCTATCCTACGATAGTTGGACAGACGGCCAAATGTAGTGTATTTGTATTTTGCTTCTGGAATAAATGAGAATGTCTTTATATTGAAAAATAACATTTTTTTTGTAGATAATAGTAGTTGACATATGTTTTATAAGCATTACCTCTTTTAATATATCTCCTATATTTTGATATAGAGCATAACTTTGAAATGGCGTCATATCTCCTAGTTTTACCTTATGGAAATTGCAGTAAAAGAAAGTTCTATGGATGCTTCACAACCAGAATTTTTATATTCTCTTATATAAGAAGTATTGGATCGTGTCAAATTTTTGAATATCGAACTTTTACCGGAAATATCCGTGTTGAGGTCCTCTGAGTCCACAGTTTAAAAAAATGGCTCCAACGATTTTCTTTAAACCTTGTATTATTTACTAAACATATAATGTGCTACAACTTTTGGCTGAAAAATTTTTCGGAGAACATTCATTTGTAAATAGAGTTTTGAGGGAGGGATGAGATTATATTTTTCTGTAGTACTAATTTCTGTTTAATATACCTACCATTCTATATAATATTAATTAACCATGAAATGTTACGCAAAATGCCAAGTTTGAAGAAATTTGTTCACGGGAAATGTAACTTTACGAATTATTATTATTATCTGTCTGTGAGGGAGGGAAACCCTACGCTATTCAAAGCCTCACTGGGCCCATATAGCTACCCCAAGATAAATAACAACAAACCCGGGTCTAGAACAAAAATCTCGACCCGGATCTAATCCATCTAAGATTCGAGCAATAACCTTAAGCGGAAATAGCCTAAGCTCTTCCACAGACATCCTATTCCGACCAAAGGTCCTGAACCTAATTTCCTCACAACCCAGGCAATCAGTCATAAGATGGATAGGTGTTTCCTCCACTGTCTCACAGACTCTACAAAATGGATCTGGCATGAGCCGCATTATATAGAGATGTCTCCTTAAACCACAATGTCCAGTAAGTGATCCAAACAGATGCCTGAAAGCGCTCCGTGAAAAACACAGCAACGTCTCACTAATGGCCTTGTCCGGAACCCCGATGAGAGCATTTTGGACTGCCGAAAAACCAACTGAGCTCATCCATAAGGATGAATGCTGTGAAGCTGTCCTTGTCTGGAAGATTGACAGACATGTGCCTGAAGACACGCCAACAGCTGGCTCGCGACCGATGAAAGGAAGAGAGGCGCCTAATTTGGCAAACCTATCCACCTCCTCATTCCCAAAAAATCCCCATGTGACCTGGCACCCAGACTAGAAGCACATCCTTCAAAGAAGAAAGCTCTTCCAGTCTTTTAGAACATTCTAACACCAACCTGGAAGTGAAGACACATGAACTAAGCGCCTTTAGCGCAACCTGGCTGTCCAAACGGATACCAAACATCTTTTAAGTTAGTGTTACGTAACCTCTCATCCAAGACACAACAAAGAATAGCATAAACCACAGTCTGGAAGACCCGGGTCCATTCACCAAGAGATACTGCCAAATGATCTCCGGTCTCAAAATAGACCGCAGCTCCCTAGACATACCATCCATTCTGGAACCGTCCGTGTAACACCGGAAGTAAATATCAGGTATCACGCCAGACGGACTCAATCCATTTTTCCGAGAACATTCATGTAAATAGAGTTTTGAGGGAGGGGTGGGATTTATATTTTTCTGTAGTGCTAATTTCTGTTTAATATACCTACCATTCTATATAATATTAATTAACCATGAAATGTTACGCAAAATGCCAAGTTGGAAGAAATAAACATCCAGCAAGAATTATATGTTAGAACAGAATTAGTCCAATTATGACCATGTAAATCACAGTAAGAGAAAGTCATGTGAGTGTTTCACACCAGATTTTGTTTAATTAGACTGTTTGACCAATAAAATATCACACCTTGCAAGCTATAAATGGTGCATCCATTAAATTAAGCAGTACTTGAACGCCGCCAGCATCTTCTAAAGCGTAGATGTATTGATCTAATCTGAGATCCATATTAATCATTTTACTCAGTACAGCAGTTGTTGCCACATAATCACCACCCTGTAAAGAATATACAAAAACAAACAAAAAACTATTTTTTTTAAATATAAAACCAAGTTAAATGATAACACCAGGTATTTTAATACCAGGCCCTTGGCTATCGTAGAAACGAAGGGCACTTTAAGGTCGTTATGGATGGTGTGATTTGGAAACGTAGATGGGAGTAATAATAATAATAATAATATTTATTTAAGACTTGTACAGTACAATTATGAAAAAAACATAATATATAGGCAATGGCAAATGCCGTCTGCCAGAGTTTACTGCATGAACAATTACAGAAAAAATAAGTAAATGATAAGTAAAATAAGTAAATAAAGAGTACAAATAAACAATATAAATTTAAACAATAATAAATTATCTACTACCATTAAACTATACTCAATTTAAATTAAATTGTAGCAAACTCATTGAGAAGAAAAACCAAAAAGAAAAACACGTTTGTTTAAAAAGAAAAATAAGGAAGGAGAAAAAAAGAAGAAAAGAAATTACAATTCAAAAATTCTATAATTATCTTATAATGTCTATTCTAAATAATGTCAGAAAGCCAGTGATACCTGACCCTCCAGGCATGGCGAGCATAGCGTAGCAGCGGGCAAGGATGGACCTGGCCAGACAAGAACCCAATGATCTCCCCCCTGGAGAGAGTAGCTTTTTTGAAATAAATTTGACGAAACTCAGATAGTAGAGGACATTCCCCCAGAAAGTTGTAAATCTCCTCGCGAACATTATAATTACACAGAGAACACTTTTCTTCGTCGAAGTCTCTATCTAACCAAGGTCTATGGTTTAAATACAGAAGTTCTCCTCGGAGCTTGAACAACCAACGCAGATCAAGGATGTTTACTTTATCATGAAAAGAGGCCGTTACGCAATCTTTATGTTCACGAACTAAAAAACTATATAAAGGAAAACGTTCGGACATAACCGCTCTGTTTAATGACTGCTCGGAAAGAGATTCCCTGATCGCAGAAACAAGAGAAAAAAGCTGACTGCGCCAGTTCGGAAGATCAGCGAGGCAACCCTCAAAGCCATGGGAGTACATCCTTGCCAAAGAGAGCCAATGCTTGAACCAAAAACGTTTTTTGTTGATAATTTGGAGAGCTATTTTTTTAGTAAGTCTATTATCAGAAAAAGAAAGAGTTTTAAGAACATATTTAAAGTGCAAAGATAAAGTGTAAGTCTCAAAGGGTTCCAGACCTGATTCTATTGTAAGCATGTAATTTGGCGTAGAAGAAGGAAGAGAAAATAACTTCTTAATGAAGAATCTCTGAAATTTTTCTAATAAATCATAACCCTGAAATCCCCAAACCTGGGCACCATAGCAAACCACAGCACGCGAAGCACTTTTATAAACTTGGAATTTAGCGTCTAATGGGACATTTTTATTCAAAATGAACTTATGCCACACTCTATTTAAACCAAGTTTGGCTACCGAGATTCTCTCTTCTAGGTGGGCAGAAAAGGATAGGCGAGGAGTTAAGATGACGCCAAGATATTTGTATCAGTTCACCACCTCGATTCTTTGACCCCGATAATACCATCTGTCCGAAGAAGCCAACCTTCCACCGTTCCGAAAGATCATTATTTTTGAATTGGCCAAATTTACAGAGAGATTCCACTGATCGCAATAACCCTCCAAAATTTTAATATTTCTTTGTAGGGCTAAAGGATTATCCGCCAATAACACAATGTCAACGGCATAGAGAAGGATCTTAATTTTTGTGTTACCCACCAAAAGCCCACTTTCCAGGATATCTGGAAGATCATCCACAAATAAAGAAAACAGAATCGGGCTTAGGAGGCAGCCCTGCCTTACTCCCGAACCAACTTGAAAATAATCTGAGTTCCCCTCGTGACCTCGGACTGATGATAATGAAAAAGAGTAAAGTTTTTTGAGAATTTCCATAAATTTTGAAGAAACACCGACGTTAAATAATTTCAAAAATAGAGAAGAATGATCTATGGAGTCAAAAGCCGACTTAAAGTCGACGAAAAAGCAGAATAATTTCTGGCCTTTCTCCGACAGCTTCAAGCGGACTAAATTTAACAAAACAAATATGTTATCTATCGCAGAGCGGCCACGTCTGAATCCAGATTGGAATTCACTCAGCAAATTGTTCTGGGTCACAAAATTATCTAACCGACGAAGCAACAGAGACGTAAATATTTTTGCTATGGTGTCAAGGCAGGAAATACCCCTATAATTGGAAACATCGTTTATATTTCCTTTCTTATAAAGGGGAAAAATCAGAGATCTTCCAAAAGACTGAGGGAGATCGCCAAATTCATAAATGTAATTGTAAAAGGATAAAAGTATATCTACAAAGGATGGAGGAGCATACTTATAAAATTCATAGACCACGCGGTCCGGGCCAGGGGCTTTATTACATTTTAGGTTCGAAATAACCAGAGCGAGTTCATCTAAGAAAAAAGGAGAGTCCAGAATAGGTGAACAAGTGTAAGGATCACAGTAAGAAGAAGAGGAGAGCAAAGGTGGGTTGAGGAGAGATCTGAAGTGGGACACCAACTCAGTCAGGGATATTTCATTCCCAAGAACAAAGACCCTACTTCGGAATAGGTTAACTGCACACCAGAACTCTTTGGAATCAGAAACAACTTTGAACTTTTCGTACAAAGAGGAAAAATATTCTTTTTTTTGAATATTACAGATCTCCACGTAATCTTGTTTAGCTTGAAGATAGGCTCCCTAGCAATCTTCGAATTAGATTTTCGAAACAAATTAAGCAACCTAAAAGATTTTGAAAGGAGTCAACTTCTTTTTCAAGATTTCCTCTGAAAACATCCTTTCTACTATCTTTCCAAAGTAAACGAGGTAGAAGAGGGATACAGTTATTAGTGATATCCTTGTGAAATTTAATAGAAAAGGAGATAGGCAGGTGATCAGAGTAAGTTTCATTCAAAACAGCAAAACGCTCAATGAATGGCAACCAATCATATGGAACACAGCAGAAGTCAATCACCGAGCTCCCCATGGGACCTACAAAAGTGAACTCTCCTTCTACATCCAGGATAAAAACGCCCATTTAAAATTATCAGGTCATTCTCATTGCACAAATCTAAAAATTTAGAGCCATTCGCGTTTATAATAACATCTTTAGACTTTCTGACTGGTGAACAATTGGGATTACTGGGAGCTATTTCCTCGGGGAGATCCTGTGAACAGCCAATCCTGGCATTAAAATCTCCTAACAGAATTACTTTCCCAATAGTACCTGATCCCAAAAATTCACAAAGAGATATGAAGACATCATTCCAACGGCTGCCATGTAAATAAACCGGAAATAAGGAACAACTAATCTCGTTATATCGCATACCAATGACAGGGTGTCCCATTGAAGAAAGCAAATCTACATTATTAATAGATCGCCTCACTCCACACAACTTACCGCCGCTCGCTCGACCATGACTAGAATACCTGGCAGCTGGCTCCCACACTAACCTAAAATCTGAAAAATAATTATTGAAATACGTAAAAGAATCTTCCAAAACAAATGTTTCAATTAAAATAAAGATATCAAACTTTTTTATGAAAGTCAAGAAAGAAATAGGGTAATTATCAATTTTTGATTTCAAACCGGAAATGTTATAACAAACAACAGAAATAGAATCCTTCTCGCAGACGGCAAGTTGATCTCATGTAGCGGACTTGGCAGAGGCTGTGACGGCCGACAGCTGACGAGGGGTTTGTGAATTAACCTTGGAGAAATAATCCATAGGAAGAGAGTCGGTTCTCAGCGCCATAACAAAACCAGAGAGATCATTTCCCACTAAGGCGTTGAGTTTTTCGGAGCCATCTTCGCCAGAAAAGCATAATCCTTCACAGTTGGACCAAGTGAACTTAGAGCCCTCCACAAGTAAATGATTTGGGCGGACCTTCACGCTGACTCTGTTGTTTACTCTTGAAATTTCTTTCTTTAGTAAAAGAAATTTAGATCGTTTCTTTCTTAAGGCCTCGGGGAGATCCTGGTGAACAACAAATCCCGATCCTCTGAGAATCTTCGTAGCACTTAGAACTTTATTTCTATCTTGCTGATTGGAAAACGAAACCAGTAAGGATCGATTAACATTCCCTCCATGTCTACCTAGTGGAACTGCATTCAGGTGATCAGGAGGAATATCCACTTTTAAAAGTTCACGACAAAAAGCACTGACAGATTCATTTGGGTCACCAGAAGAGGAATAATTCAAACCTTTAAATAATAAATTATTTCGGCGAGATAACAATTCTAATTCCTCTATTCTAGCTTCAGCTTTAATATGTAATTTTTTTAAAGAATCAATTTCCAACTTAAGAGAAGTATTTTCTTATTTTAAAGCAATTATTTCCTTTTTGAGAGAAACGATGTCTTCCCTAGTAGCAAGCGGGGCCAGTTTATCGTCTAACAGGCCAGACATCACCTCCTTCATCATAACAACTAAATCGCTCTTCTCCATACTTACTTCTTTAGATAAAACTAATTTCTTAGATGCCTTCACAGAATCTTCCGGAGAACTTCTTAGGCGCTTATTAAAACAAGGCGAGCCTTCAGACATATAATGAAGAGAAAAAGAACTGATATGTCAATAATTAATTCAACTTTTACTTGTAATGAATTTCACTCAATATACGTAAAGTGAAAATAGTACGAAAGAAATGAAATTATTATCAATGAAATATACAGAAGCAACAAGAGTAAACAAATGTTTATAATAAAGAGAATTGTTTACAAATAAACAGAGCTGTGTGGCAGTTTAATAGATATCAACTAAAGTTTCTCTATAATAGATGATATATATAAGTAAGAGGGGGGATCTTACATGAGAGAAGTCCAGCTCGGTTCCCCCACCAATTGGCACACTCTTTAAAACACTGAAGTTTTATCAACCGATATCTCACGAACCACTCGATAGATTTCAGTGAAATTTTAACATATACTAGAACGCTCAATAAACTATATTCCTGCCAAAAATCACTGAGGTGCGCTAATTTAAAACCACTTATTTTAAAAAAAAGACACAGAGCGATGTTATCTGTACAAACAACTGCAGTAAAACTCTAGATGGGAGTATTGACTATGGTGCATTGGATTTTGGGATTGAATGCGATAAAGATTTGAATGTCTGGCTGTCCCATATAGTTCAATTCCTTAAGTCCAAACAGGGGCCAATAGAGGAATAATTTAGTTGCTGTTTGTTATGTACTGTAAGTTTTGAAAGTTTGACCAGAAGTTTTTTTTTTTTGTATTTTGTATCTGTTATTCAGTTCAGTTCTTTTTAGTCGAGTATGGGGATTCCAGATTAGGCATTTGTCAAAACTGAGACCAAGGTAACGAACTTTTGTGACAGGAGGTAAAGGAATATGGTTGAAATATATAGGAGGAAGGATTTGCCTATAATAAATTAGTTATACGTTGCACCCAAAATATTTTGCTATCTGCTTAACAATCATGCAGAAAAACCCAAAGATCAACATTGCGAATGACATTATCTCAAGTTTGGAACAAAATATTTGTTTCAATTGCAATTAGTCAAATATTGGTGTCCACTGTTGCATACTGTTGGGTGACATATTTCTCTCTGGTCTGGGGGAGATGTCTTCTAGAATAAAGAAGAAAGTTATCGCATTGTCGGAGCATTCATATTATATTGCATTAATTCATTGCAAGAATGGTGTATGAACTTATTTATAAACTGTTGTGAAGACATATTTTGAAACATTTTTCACTCGCTAAATGATAATATATTATTATTAAGTAATGAAAATCATACATACCCTTAAAAATTTCATAATTTTCAACATATAATCGTATCTAGGATTTGTTCTTTCAGCTTCTTCCCCTAGTTCTTGTGGTCTATAGGGTGGAAATAGCTGTTTACTTTCCAAGGAATATTGACTTGAAGCGTCACCAGATGACGCAGAAAAATCATCATAAGGTGCAGGAGGTAAATCAATATCTGATTCTTCTTCTGTTATTTCTTTCTTCTGAAAAATAATTGATAATTATTAATGGCTGGATAGGATAATGATATTACATATATAGAGAGAGAGTACAGTGAGAGTGAGAGAGAGTTATGTGGGGAAAAGAGAGAATGAAGATCAGATCAATCTAATCACCTTGGATTGAATTGCCTCCTCTGTCAAATCATCCTCTTCTTCTTCTCTAAAGCATTCTTCTGCTTGTTCTGCATCTGAAACGGCTTTTTCATCGTCAGTCGTTTCATATGTGTCCGAATGTTCTGAAGTTTCCTCACTCATAATAAATTTTCCTTTTTTCAAAAATAATAATTGTGATTAATTTAATGAATAGACTATAAAATTTAAAAAAAAGAATATCTTTTTTCGAATAAAATACAATCCATTTTAATCTTACATATTTTAGAAATCCTATCTTGAGAAAATAAACCATTAAAAAACTCTTCTATATTTTATCAACTAACTCTCTACTAAACTTAGAATCCAATAGATATTGCTTTAGCAGAAGATATGTTAACGTGAAGTGTTAGCTGTGCATTCATTCACGTTCTAAATAATAAATAGCCGGTTGAAATGTTGTTAAATGGCTCCAATACAATGAAGATTTCAGAAGTTCTCTCTCAAGCAGAGCGATAATACGCCTTGTCGTAATCCCTGTACCATGGGATCACCACATATCCAGAGAAATCAGAATTCGGCTTTCCATTCCTCATGGGCTGCCCAGGAAATGTTCTATACTAATTCTGAACAGATGGATATAATCAACAGCTCTGAGAAGAGCAACTTGACTGGCAGAAAAATAGATAATGCCGCAATTACACATACTTCGTTTTTTAATGTCGTCACAGCACTGTGTTTTTATTAGTATCAGTGCGTTCTCTGTTTTAAGTTTGCACACGTAGCTCTACCAGCAATTATAATTGAAATATAATTCAATTATATAAGAAGGATCTGTATACTAAACCAAATTGCTTGCTTTGCTGACAAGTATTCCATCAAATACTTTGAATAGTTTTGGCACGATATTTATATAAACAAACTTTATATAATAAATACTTTTATTTCTACGCAAACGCCAAAAAAACTTTGAAATCGAACAAAACCATCAGACTGACAAAACGAAAGCTTTATTTTATTTATTTATTTATTTTTTGAAATATTTTATTGAATATATTTAGAATTATATTAAATATTCTATAATTATTATTAATGTTAATTTGTATTTTGTCAGATGATTTTCTTTGTTGGCCGTTAGTTGTAAGATGAAACAAAAATTTGTTGGCTTATCGACCAATTCAAGGTAAAAAAAAACAGAAAAACCAACAAAAGTAATTTTTAATTGTTTTTAATTATGTTAAACGTAATTAACGGTTAAACGGTCCCTCCTTTCTCCCGGCTACCAGCCTTACAACATACATCCCTTCATTACAGACTTAGCAGTCCCACAGTAATCACTATTATGTATTGTTTTTATTTGGTGTAATAATTTTCCTGAAGAACGCAAACCAAGTCTGCCGAAACGTCATACTTTTTAACTATTAAAAACAATTAAACAATTAAAAATTACTTTTGTTGTTTTTTCTCTTTTTTTTTTTGTTTACCTTGAATTGGTCGATAAGCCAACAAATTTTTGTTTCATCAATTTGTATTTTATTTAATTACGAGTATTTCGTAGCCCTGCAAACTCTTATGGCGGCCATAGAAACTGAAGTTAAAACTTTCAAACCTAGTTTTTTTTTTTTGGCTCATCAACTGCCACGGTCATTAACGCCCTCACAAAGTGCCTTTCGCATTCAACCACACATCTCTATCATAAGAGAATCGCACAAATAAATACACTCATCCCAAAATAAACACCATCCTAGTCTTCTTATTGGTGCATTTTTAGATTTTTAAATTTTTTAATTGAAATATATGTTATTTTCAAGTGAATAGTATATTGTGAAATGTAAAGAAATTTCATCATTTCGATCCAGATAAATATAAGAAGGAAAGTGGGGGCGGAATTCTAGCCTAGTAGGACTTTGTCCTTTCTAAATTACTACAATGCACATAGGACTTGCAGAGGTTAGTTAATTTGTACGACTTTTTGTGTTATCGCACCCACAGGCAAACTCTAGCCTATTTTTGGATCAGCTCTCCGTAATACTGGTATTAGAGTTTCTCAGGGTTTCAGCAATTCAAACTGAATTTTTCTGTAGTATATCCTTAAAAGGAAAGTTCTCAATGATAAGTTTTGGTTGCTTTTTGACTGCTTGACAACTACTGTTTTGTTTGATTTAAATTTCAGTAAAAGTTTCGTTTCTCATCTTCGGAGACAATTCTTTCGAAAAAAAAGTCTTTTAACTTCCTAGACAAATCTTTTCCAGCACTGAAACTGAACTGAACTGAACTGAAATTAATTCATTTTAAAAATTAGTTTGCTAATACTCTTTCCGTGATTAACTGTATAGCAGAGAAGAGATAAGAGTATGGTAAATACTTGATAATTAAATTTATTTTAAAATAATCAGATTGAAAGTCAATGACACGAAACTTTTGTCGGTTCTTGAATGGAATTGTTTGTTGATCTATCCTGTTTTGTATTAGACTTTAATCCTTAACTAGTCATGTCTATGAAAACATACCTTTCAAACAACAATTGTTCACTCAGTTACCGTATCTCTTTCAAACCAATACCTGTGCTATTCTTTTAATATGACTTCATAAAAATTGAAATTTGTGTACTTTTGCGGCTATATTGGAAACATAGATTTACTGGAGCGGCTGCTGCTCGAAAAATATGAGAAGTGGAGGGGGAGGGTATTGTGAATGAAAGGACTGTGCAACGTTGGTTTAGGCGTTTCAACAGCGGCGACACCACCCTTGAAGATTAACGTTCTGGGCGCCCAGCTGAGTGGGACATTAAGGCTACAGAAAGGGCAGTAAATGATAGTCAACCAGTACCGCCAACTGTCGACTATCCTAGGGAAACAATACGCCGTCATCTCAAATCCCTTGGAAGAAATTTTAGGAGTTGCCGATTTGTACCCCATGATTTGATGGCCGCCCAAGCCCCACGTCGGGTAGACATGTCAGCAACTGCTCATCAGTACTAAAGACACTCGTTTTTTTAATAGAATAGTCACTTGTGATGAGAAATGGATCTTTTACCGCAACCCTGACACACACAAGCAGTGGTTAAAACCAGGCCAGTTACCGAATCCGGTTGTGAGACGTGATAGGTTTTTGCTCATTATGTTATGTTGTGTGTTTTTGGTGGAACTTCAAGGTTATGAGGTACTTTGAACTGGTTCCTGATGGTCTTACTATAAATGCAGAACTTTATTCTCAGTAACTGGAGCGGGTGTATGAAGTTCTGGTTCAGGAAATATCCTGGTCTAAAGTGCATGAGTTGGACTTCTAATTTGCAGCGCCCTGTGCGGATAATTTTTGAACTAGGTTTACTCCCATGTTATGATAAGCATTTTAGCGGGATTAAGTTAACAGTTTTTCTTCTTGTGTTTGGTAGCGGGCTTTAAGTAATGAATATTCTAAATTTAGAACTTCTTTATAATTTAAAGTATAAAAGTAGTCAAAGTGAGGATGGTAGATGGAAGTTTTGCGGTTTTGTATGGATATAGGTTTAATTGCTAATACATATGAATGTCCAAAGTGTAAAAGACAAATGGCTTTAACTAAAAGGAACAGTTCGATAGATAAGTATGAATGGCGATGTCAAGTTTCTGGTGATCATTCGGTGAGAAGAAGTGTGCGTTCATGATTCATGGTTTGAAATGAGTAAAATTAGTATGATCAATGTGTTACTGATGACTGAGTTTTTTGTAATGAAGCGTAAGCAGTGTGATATTCAGTTCGAATTGGGGTTAAGTAAACATTCTGTGTGTGACTGGCGAAGTTTTTTCAGAGAGGTGTGCATGGATGTAGTTGTGAATGAGAGTAGTATGCTTGGGAGATATGGAAAAATTGTAGAAATTGATGAAAGCAAGTTTGGCAAAAGGAAGTTTAATAGAGGGAAACGTGTGGAAGGTAAATGGGTGTTTGGTGGAGTTGAAAGAGGATCGAATAAATGTTTTTTTAAAGTGGTTGAAAGGAGAGATAAAAGTACGCTATTAAATTTAATTAAAACTTTTATACATCCGGGAACTACCATCTACTCGGACTGCTGGAAAGCATATGAATGCTTAGAAGATGAGGGGTTCATTCATTTGCGAGTCAATCACTCCATAAATTTCAAAAATCCAGACACTGGTGTACATACAAATAGCATTGAAGGAACGTGGAATTCAATTAAAAGTCAACTTCCCACAAGGACCGTCACTGACCAATTCGATGCCTATTTAGGCGAATATATGTGGTATCGAAGTCATTCACATTTTGAAGATCCGATGCGGGCATTCTTAAAAGGAGTTTCTCAAGTCTACAAGCCTCTTCATAGAGACGATCTTAATTAAGGTAACATTCTTTATTCCATTTTCTTCCATTTAACTTCGAATTTGATAACCGTGGGGTTAATTTTTTTCGAAAGGAAGCGTGTTGGGATCTGTGACTCACTAAACTATAATATTCGTCAAGTATCCACTTACCTTCGAGTTGGATAACCGTGGGGTTAATTTTTTTCGAAAGGGGGGGCGTGGGAGGCGCAGCCTCCCACATAAAAGTGGGGCATAGGGGGCGCAGACCGCCTCAAAAATTTTCTAAAAATTATGTAACTATATTTACAACACTACACAAAGTTTTTAGTAATTTCTATAGAGAAAAAACAGTCGAAGTCCAACTCATGCACTATTACCATATCCTGCCCTAGCCAATCGGAAGAAAGTTTTTTTACAACAAGATAATGCTCGTCCTCATACCGCTAGAATAACGCTGAATAAAAAATTGAAGAACTTGATGGTCTACCACAACCTGCATACAGTCCTGACCTCGCCCCCTCTGACTATTACTTGTTTCGCACAATGGCTCATTTTCTTCGAAGGAGACAGTTCAATAACCAGGAGGAAGTAGAAAACGGTGTACGCGAATTCTTCCAATCAAATGATAAAGACTGGTACCTGCGAGTTGGCTGATAGGTGGCTCAAGGCAGTCCAACACGAGGGGTTATACTTTGGGGATTGAGCTATGATAAAACCGACAAAACTTTTGTGTCATCCCTATTATTAACAAGAATAATAAAATAACTATTGTAAAAATATATAATAATAATGTCATAATATTTATACAAAACTTAACTACTTAACTTATTGTTTACTTTACTATTTCTGTTGTAAAGAAACAGTCCAAAATAATTTTGTAATAAAAAAAATAAAATTTACCTGATTAATTATGTTCCTTCCTGTCAAAAGAAAATATTCGCAAAGCTTTCAAATTTGTTCGAAACCATTAATTTATATACACAACCAAGAATTCAGTTACTATTTAAAAAAAAACATCAATTTTTTGTTTGCTATGAAATAGCTCTAGAAAAATAAATGAAAATAAACACGTGACTACATTATAAACATATGCTTTCTATATAGTAGTAGATAAATAATTTATGCTAATAATATAATATTACTATTAATATGTTTCTCGGTATTGGATACAAATATTATTTGCAGCAAATATTGCAGATGAAACTTTTGATGATTGTCACAAAATTTTTGGTAACTTCCAAAATAATTATATTTGGAATATTCTCTACCTCATTTCTCTTTTTAAACATGTTCCTTCTTTATTTTATACAGTTTTTCATTTCCTCTTAACTATAGCAGATATCTAAACAGTTCCAATTAAATATATAATAAATGACACAACAGAAGTTTATATATTTTTAATCCGAATTTTTATCTCATTTTGCTGGTTGGCGATAATATGAAATTTTCAAAATTTGCAATGAAAATACATGTTCTAAAGTCCTCATGGGAAAAAAAATTTTGCATTTGTGATGTGTGATATCTTAAAAACAAAGATTAAACTTCCGTTCACATAAATATTAACCATATACAGTTAAAATACTAACCGGAAATGCACCTTTACTGAAATTTTTTTTTTTTGCGATTTTCTAAAAAAAATGACTCAAATGATATTCTACAAACTTCGGGTATGAAATGTTTTTGGTGTGATGTGTTGTAGAGTAGTGGTAGTATGTAGCACGAGCGGTTTAGTAAAAGGGGCTTGTAAGTATATTATGTTTAAGAGAGAAGTATTAGTAGTAATCAAGAGTGCACCACTGTTTTTAAAATAAATATATTTTTCTCTAAGCAAATTTAAGTACATTACAATATCACAACTGTATCTTAATAAATGATGTTTATCTAGAATAAAGGCAAATCTCTATCACTGGCATGAGTTTAAGAGAGCTTTGAAAGCAGAATGCAGACTGTCCGAAAGAATGCCTTCTCTTACAAAACAGTTAGCCAAGTGGCATTGTATTAATTTAATGGATTCTTGCGCCTTTGTCTCTTGGTTTGCATTGACCTAGATTGTAGTATACCTGGCTCTATCCCCATCACTAAATACACTATTTGAACTATCTAATTTTCACAAAACTATTTTCCAAAACTATTATTTTCCCATTTCGTTCTTCCACTACAGGTACTATCTGTATAAACAAATTTCTATTACTAAAACTGACATTTTCTCGGTCAAACGATTCAAGAGGACTTGGAGGAGTTGCACCGGTAAGCTCTTCCGTCACCAAAACATACGGTTTTTAATCTATAATTAATATAACCAGTTTATTATATTAAAAGTATTTCCTAGAATTTCAAAAATGAAGAAAATCGATTAACCGGAAGTGCGACTTTAGGGAATAGGTTTCTAAGTTTTTGGAATTTTCTTTAAATGTGTATTGTACAGATATAAAACTCTCACTTTTATTTGATACAATTCCGAAAAAAATTATTTTTGTTGTGTTCTGGAGGAATTTTGAGAACGTTACTTCTACTGACGCGCGTCACTCCTTCCTCCAAAATTTCCTACCCACTCAATCTCCATCTATCAGCCTCTTTTCAACCTCCTCAACCTGCTCTTCTAATCTTCTTGCATATCTATCTATCTCTACTACTATTTCTCGGGAGATCCACTTCCTTATCTTCTCCAGCCATCTTTCTTCTGTGCATCCATGTGTCCAAACCATGCTAACTTTCTTCTTTTAAACCTTCCTTTCATTACTCCCTCACTGTCCACCTCCTGTCTTATATCTACATTCCTTATATTATCCACTCTGGTCATTTTCATGCATCTTCTCCAGCAGCCCATTTCTAGTTTTTTTTATTTTTTATTTAAGGCGCGTCAACATCTATGATCATTGGCGCCCGGAGCCTTCTGAGTGCACTGCCGGCCTCCGAACAGTGTCCTCTCGTTACAAGCAACACTGTCCATCATCGAAAGTGAGCTGTAGAGGCTCATAGAAAGAAAAAAATCTAAGGGCAGCACAGCATGCCGACTCGCGACACCTCCGCATGCGAGTCCAGTAGGCTAACCACTTAGCTAATCTCTTTCCTGAAGGGATCTGTACTTCCATCTCTACTACCTTCACCTTCGCACAGACTCTTTAAAAAGTAGTCCATGTTTCAGCCCTATAGACGAATATTCCCTCAATGATAGATAATTTCTAATCCAAAGGTCCAGGTGAAGCATCCTCACTGCTTGGCGGGCAATGTCACTCCTACTCTATACCATTTCTTCAAGAACTGAACCCAGGTATTTAAAGGATTTACACCTGTCTTGCTCAACAAAAAAAAGTCCACCTCTTCATTCCTTTCTAACACCATATATATTCAGTATCATCACCTCAAATTTCTGCCTATCTTGGACTATCACCACTTGATCGTCCGCGAAAAATAATGTAACAGGTACTCTTCTCCAATTGACTTCCTATACTACTCCTTCATCACCCTATCCAGAAACATTTTAAATAAGATAGGAGACAGACAACGTTGATTTAATCCTTTAGAGCCTTCAAATGGTATTGACATACATTCCAGGCATACATCCTTTCTATCACTAGTACAAGACTTTTTCCCTGTACCCTAGTTTCCTAATGGCAGCCCACATTATTTCTCTGGGGGACTTCATCGTATGCGTTTTTCAAATCGGAATGAAAGCAGATAATTCTTCCTTTCTTTACAATTTTTCAGTGCCTCAATATGAAAATGTTGTCAATATAGGATTTTGCAGAAATAAAGCATTTTTGTTTTTCGGGGGTTATATATATTTTTTTTTAATCTAGTCTTTAAATCTCTCTCTCCGACAGCCTTGTAACACTGCTCAGTAGACACAGAGATAACTCAGTGGTAGCGTACTGGACTACCTTTCAGGCTGCATTGCACTATCCCCTAAATCTAAATCTAATTTCTACACACATAAACACCTGCCAACATATATTTGAAAAATATTACCGGTAATGGTGGATTAAACGGAAACCTGATTCTCAGATTCGGTTGGCTGTACATAATGGAATATTAAGTTTAAGACTTTCCTACGATTTTTTTGTTTTTGTGATATTTTGTTCACATTGTTAGACACACACACACACACACACACACACACACACACACACACACACACGTTAAAAAAATTTCTTGTTCGTACTCAAGAGCCTGAAGACAATTTATTTCGGGTAAAATCTCAATTTTGATAATTTGACATGATTGCAAAATTCCTTCCTTTACAAGTAATTAGAGAAAGTTATAAAAATGTTTAATAAATTGAAGTGTCAATTAGAGAAAGTTTTTTACCAATAAATTGAACCACACATCACATTTGTGGCCGGCCCTATATAAATTCAAGATAACTAAATACTATACTATAAAATACTAATATACGCTAATGAATTTCGGCAGATGTCAGGAACCAGAAGCTGATTGAGGAAATTAATCCATCTACTTGAAATCCCTACTGACAAGATTATCACTGTGAGAGGAACTTCCAATTTTTTATACCGAACAGAGGCGACTGGGACGATGATACCCCCCTCCCATGTTCGTTAACTTGGTCTGGTATACAGACGGCTTCAAAACTCCGGCTGAGGTCGGAACTGGGGTCTATGGGGCCAGGCCTAAAGACAAGATCAAGGCTAGCTTAGGGAAGTACGCCACAGCCTTTCAGGGTGAAGTTGTGGCGCTACAGCTCTGCGCTAAGGAGATTATAAAGCAAGGTTTACGGGTAGAAAAGTGGCCATATACTCGACAGTCAGGCAGCCCTGAAGGCACCTTTCTTCACACCAAATAGTCTCAAGACTGGTGTGGGATAGCCTAACTGCCCTAACCGAGTTGGGTGCTCGGAATGCGCCTGGGTGCCGGGACATGCAGGGTTTCTGGACAATGAGAGGGCGGATGCTTGGCGAGGAAGGGTTCGAAGGATACCTTTATAAGCTCCGAACTCTTCTGCGAATTGTCCAGGAGCCTAATCAAACTTCTATCAAGGATTGGATAGAAGTATACAACGTCTGCATGGGTGGGAGAGCACACCAAGACAGAGGCAGGCAAAATTCTTTATTAAGAGACATTTGCCTAAATTTACCAAGAATCTACTGATATAAGGCTAATAGTGGGTTTACTACTAACGGGGGCACTGTAGGCTGAATAGGCATATACACCACTTGTTAGGTGCGGATAACGCGTTATGCTGATTCTTCAAGACTGAGGAGAAAACCCCGGCACACATCCTTTGTAAGTGTGCCGGCCTGGCGAGGACAAGGTTTCTTCAACTAGGGACAAGCAATCCCGAAGCCATGAGCTTCGTGACGGTGTCAGCCGCTATCAGCTTTGCTAGGGCTGATTAAGAGGGCGAAGCTGAAGGATGTGCTACAATTTTAGGCGATCTACAATAGGCCTCTTATTGTGGGTCGTAGTGAAATGAGGCTCGCCCTCCCTATTGGAATCTAATCTAATCTAATGAATTTCTGCAGATATTTAAATGAATCCTTCTTTTTATAAATTGCATTTGAAAATATGCTTGTATAACTTTGTCATAAAAAAAAAAAAAAAAAATTGAAACTTATTAGTGTCCCAAGAAATATTTGCTGTATCTAGTCATAAAAGACGCTGTTAAATGCAAACAAAGTTAAATGATTGATTAGCTGTTATTTATAAAATTGTATGTAAAATTAATCTCGGATTCCATAAAGAAAAAAAAGCTGTACCATTAAAGACCATTAAAACCTATAAAAATAGTATACTAGTGTCCTTTATCTTTCTCTTTAAGATTAAGGAATATAAAAATTAACAGATGTATTTTTATTGGCCAATCTTTTAATATATAATAAGATAAAAATTATTTATACAAAAAAAAAAAAAAAATTACATAAATATTTTAAGAAACATTTAAATCATGAGGTTAAATCATCATTTAATAGGTAAACTTTGAAAAATTTTAAACCCTCGATTTGTACATTAAGGTAATAAGGTCGAATGACAAGTTTGTTTTAACGATAAGTATATTTCATAATAAATTAACTCTGTTTTGTACAAAGTTTCTAATATAAACAAAATTAATAAAATGTTCAGTTTATGCAAGAAAAAACAAAAAAAAAAGTCAGTCAACATAGATTAGTTAGAATTTTAAAATAATATAATTATACCAATGCGATGTTTTAGAATGTAATAGAGGTAGAAGATTGTTTTGTTTAAAGAAACCTTAAGTTTCCTCCGTTTACAAAGTTCATCTTTTCAATTGCTTAAGACATTTTTAGCCATCTATCATTGTCTTATAATAAACGACTTTTCTTGAGATTACCTGCATACGTTATCTTCATAATCATCTGCGTTCTTTCTTTAATGTTAGCATTACCATAAGTTGAAATATATATTTTTTTTTAATATCTTTTTAAAGATGACAACTCATTAATTTTTGTTTAAATCTAATTCTTGTTCTGAGGTTATATAATGATGTGGTTTGTTTATTTATATATATACTCATATATATATTTAATATTTTCAGTAAAATCAATTCTACAAAACTCTGGCATAATTCAAAAGATTTCTTTAAGAATTTGTCCTAAAAATGTTTACAAAAATCTTTAGTTGTATTATAACTTCCTACACTAGTAATAAATGAAAAATTTACTGGTTTTTGAGCTATGCAGTTCAAATTCAAACTCATACATACCACACGCACACACCCATACACACACATATACACTCAGTGACAAAAAAAACCGGACACTTATATTTAAAATAAAAAATGCCGCACACTTGTATTTATTTGTTTAATTCCAATTTTTTATCTATGTATTAATTATAACGCATGTAATAATTATTTAATAAGTTAATTTTAATGCAATCAGATCAGAAATTCATAAGTTATAGAACAATTATGTAAACACCGGAAAATCTTTATAGTGATAAATTGAAATTTAAGTAACAATTATTACCTTGTTGATTTCTAATACCGCGTATTACCTCCTCTGGCCCTTTGGAGGGCTGCCAGTCTCCTAGGCATCGAGTAAATAAGCGACTGAATTTCATCTTGTGAATCAGCATCCCATAACTCACCAACAGCAGTTTGTAGCTGAAGAACATTTGTTGGGGGTGACGGAAGTTGCCTGAGGCGTCTTTTTAACATGTCCCATAAGTTTTCAATGGGATTCATGTCTGGAGTACGTGCTAGCCAATTCATTGTAGTAATTGGGACACCCTCCAAGTAATGGTAACAATTCGAGCAACATGCGGTCGAGCATTATCCTGCATTAACACGAAGTTATCCCCAATAAATGGAGCGAATGGGACCACAGCTTCCTCGTCGAGCAGTCAAAGATCCATTCTGTATAGTAATTAGTTCGGTACGGGCTTGGGTGTTGATTCCACCCCATACCATAATTGACTGCCTTTGAAAAGGTTGGGATTCTCGCATGGTACATGAAGCATAGCGCTCACCAGGTCTTCTCCACACACGGTCCCGGTCATCTGATTGCCACAAAGCAAACCGGCACTCATCTGTGAAGAGAACAGCCCCCCATTGCTCAAGTGTCCAATGGAGATACTGATTTACAAAAAGTCTCCTTTCTACTCGATGCCTCTCCAGTAGAAGAGGACCTGATGCGAGACGTCTAGAGACTAAGTTATTCTCTTGAAGCCTTCTAATGACTGTCCGAGAGCTCACCCTGACATTGCGGACCGTTTGTAGTTCGCTACGTATCTCGGGAGCGGTCACATGACGATTTCGCAGTACTGTAAGAGTAATAAAACGATCGTCTCTAGGCGTCGTACATCGCGGTCGACCGCTACCTTCTCTTCGATCGAGACTTCCGCTGGTCCTAAGTCGTTGAAGGCCATCGTGGATGGTAGAGCGCGGCTCACCTATGACTTGAGCGATGTACCGTACGCTACGCCCTTCGTTGGCCAAAGCATCTGCCCGGGCAAGGTCTTCACGACTTAAAACCATCCTTTTAGGGGAAAAAGTCAATTTAATTAAATTTTTGCAAAAATTTATGTTTAATCAAAGAATATCATTTGAAATAATTAAAAAACTCACTTGATAAGCTGACTCAAGAAAAAAAATAAAAAATCTAAACCCGTTTTAAACACTTTAAAAGAATAAGTATCACTGATAAATGGTAAACAACTAGTCTGCAATGATTAGTTTGAGCTCAAAGATCATTGTTAACATTTGTACCTAATTATTAAAGAAGATAAACAAATAACTACAGGTGTCCGGTTTTTTTTGGTCACTGATGTATATATATATTATAAACCATTCGCTAAAAAACATTTTCTATATTCAGAAGCCTCAAACATGTATTTCCCTTGAAAAAAAAAAAAACCTATGGCGCAACAGTCCATGAAGGGCCAAGACTTGCAAGGCGATTTGAATAGGAGGACGTGTGATAAGCACGCCGTTTAGTTCCGGGCCTTCACTACCTAGGGCGCTACTAACTGTAGCTTCCCACTTTTTATCATGATGCTGAGTCAACGTCTACTTTTTTCCTCACGGGAATCGAACCATGAATTCTTGCACTAAAGGCGAGTGCGCTAGCCACTAGACCAACGCATAAGGACCATTGAACATTTATTTTCGCAAAATTCACACTATCGTAATACTTCCTCTTATCGTAAATAATTATAATGCATAATTTTTAAACTGATTTAATTTGACCTAGCATGATACTTTTAGTGCTAAATTACCAAAAGAACTAGTAAGGTCAACATGGAATAGATTTAACAAGTCATAACACTTCTTAGGATCGCCTTGGAAATTCCTCAATCCCCAAGCTAAATCACGTCTGAAAATAATTAAAATATTTGAATGACTCCCTTCTTTTCGTGTTTTTTTTTTTTTGAAACTTCGAATGAATAAAAACAATTGCCCCTGCAATTCTTCCTTAGTAATACCAATATTAAATTAAAGAAAAACAATTATCGTTAATAAAAAAGTGGGCAGATCCTCATTTTGTGCAATTCATTATATTATTTTTTTTTTTTTATTACAGTTTTCTTATTAAAAAAAAAAAAAAATTAAGCGCTAGTATTTATATAAAGCTTTAAAAAAAAAATTAATGACGTTATGTAATGTTCTTGGAAACGCTATAAAACAATGTTCACTATTGCAGTCCCACCGTTTGCGTATGTCTGAGATAGAAATTAGAGATAATACGTATTGAAATATAGACACTTAAAAAAGAAACATTTCGTTAATACTTGTGAAAGAAATTTTGCAATAAACCAGTAAGAGTTAAAAAAAAAAAACAGATTATTTAAATAATCTTGTATTTATTTATTTATAATTTGAATATGAAAATAATTAATAATAATAATAATAAACTTTATTTTCATTCATAATTTACAAAACATTCCAATTAAAAATTTAAACTTGTAAAAATAAATGTGTATATGATCAAAGTTATGGTAAAATGAAATAAAAAAGGAAAAAAAAAAAACAATTCTGAATCATTATTTTGAGTAAACCAATATAATAAAAAAAATGTATCTTCTATAGGTTCACCTTCTGGCATAAGCTTCTCCTACTTTTGCACCAAATCTTCCTATCCCATAGGTTGACCGTTGCCGTACACATCTATGGAAATTCTCAATGTCGTCTGGCAGTCTAGAACCAGGTAAGTATCTCTTTCTAGACGCAAATATCTGGTGCTCTAGGGGCGGGCGACCCAAACATTTATCTGGGGCGCTAACATTTAGAGGCGCCATTTTGGCTGTAAGAGTGATTCAATTAATAGAAAATTTCATATATCGATTTTTTTCTGTTGAAAATGTGGGTGGATCCGCATTCTTTACTTTGGTAAAAATTTACAGTGCCATAGCATATTTATATTGTTTATGTCTAAAAGCTAAAAATATTTACTCTGTTATGGAAAAATTAACGCAGAATTTGTAAAGGACGATGCTTGAACTTTTTGAACATGCATATACTCCTCTAAACAGAATGGCATTAGCACGAGAACAGAGTGCTACTTCAGCTTGTGTTTGAACATGCACAGACGTGCTTGAAAATATATAAATACGTATTCTTAAGGGGCGGCCATTTGTCTTTTTGCACGGGGCGGCGTAACCGCTAAAGCGGGCGCTGCTGGTGTGAAACAATCACACAACTTTCTCTCATGTTTCTCACCTGTAGTATTAATATAAAATGATAAATTTTAATTATTATATTTTTAATCAATAAATAATAAAAATTATATATTTAAATTTAAATTTCACATAGTCGTTCTAACATAAATATAGAGATGAGGAGCTGGGGATAAATACTTACTTACAAAGCTTAGCAGGTAGAGAAGTGAAGATTATATTATGGCCCATTAGAGTAAAAACACTAAACCAACTCCATATACATTTGAAATTTAACGCCACATTCAACACAACTATTCCATTTTTTTTTTTTTTTTAATATTTCAAACAAAAGTGGTCACCTTTCATTAGGAAAACTGCAGATGATAAAAATAGTTAATTCTTTAATAATTTTTTTTGCGAATAAAAAAAATTAACTAAATGAAGTCCTAAGAGATCATTAACACCTAATCAAATTTAAACATTCACCTTTAGTATAATTTAGGTTGTTAAATTATTACATTATGAATGAATGAATATTATGATTTATTCTTTACGAATTTATATGGATTTATATTATAGATTGTTTAAATTTTTATTTACCGACACACACACTAAACGGATACAAGCCATGCAGAACAAGATACTGCCAACAATCACACAAAGCCCATACTATGTTTGTAACATGACGCTACATAACTGACCTACTGATCCCATTTGTACACGACTTAACACAATAACTTTACAAAAGATTCTATAGCAAACTAAGGAACACACACGAACCTGACGTCACAAACCTGTCATCCCTAACCATTTCTGGGAATCCTTCCAGATGTTTAAAGCGCCAGTGGCTAAGGGACCTCCTGTGACAACAAGAAGAGGAGTAACAAGACCAGGAAGAGT